>JBBPBX010011276.1:0-24597 GCA_038048925.1 Garcialebias charrua | reverse complement strand
ATCTTGATTAGATCAAGAGAGCCAGAGTTGGAGCTTTCCAAGCAAAAAAAGTCACTTCCTGTTCTGAGGGGGCGGGGCTTAGGTGAGGTCAGACTATGACAACATAGGATCGTCAGGCATCCAACCAGGATCCCTCATGCCAAGTTTGGTGTCAATTGACCATTTAATGAGAAAGTTATAGCGTTTCGTTTGTTTTGGCGAGTACGCCAAGTTCACCGCTTTGCCACGCCCCCTGAACATATACGAAAAGTCAATTTTATTGATAACTTTTAAAGCCCCATGCCTTAACTGCATTCTGACCAAGAATGAAGCCGATAGGTCGAACGCCTGAGAAGGAGTTCGTCAAAGTTCGACATGAGTAAAAATAAAAAATGACCAAAATTTGACCTTTGACCCAAAATGGCCGCCTACCTGTGCATTTTAGAGGGTACCTCCAAGAGACTTTTTTTCTTGAATTGGGGAGATCTACCTATGTACTGAGTTTCAGATCTGTACGACCTACAGTTTCCCCCAACTCACGTTAGGGGGCGCTGTAGAGCAGTTCGGCCACGTCCACTTGCGATTCCACCAGAATCCCAACATTTTAGTTGGGGGACAATTTTGGGTCAAGTTTGGTGAGTTTTTGAATATGTTAAAGGCCCCAAACAGCCGCGCAAAGTGACGGGAAAATAATAATAATTTAGAAGAAATCGAGCGATTACAATAGGCAGGCCTAACTAGGTCAAAACCTCTGTTATGAAAGGCAGCAGGCAACAGGCATTCCTTTTGAAGTAAACATGAGGGGAACCACCATATTGTGTCTTTACACATATACGATGCCACCCAGATGTAAAGGATTTTAGCAGGGGTCAGTATTAAGCTGACCTCTTTATCCTTAATTAATTTACTTATTCAGATTGAATAGTAATTTCACGGATTCTTTTCTTTTTCAGTTTACCCAATATTTCTGTGATCTTTATGATGGATAAATAAATAAAGCCATTAAGTGACAGAGACGTTAACTTAGTTTGATATGTCAAAGACACTACCATTTATTTAGAATAAATCAACTAAATTAACACCATTACACTTGATTGACATGATTTCACTTTCTTTCAATTTAACACGTCAGCACAGTTAAATTACAACACAACAGACAAATACTGGATGTTAACATATTTAGTCTGAGGGCTCTTTAGCTTAAATATAGTTTCCAGATAGATTGAGAGGGATAAGGGAATAGGAGGAAAGATGGAGAGATGGTTTACAAGAAATTGTCTTGAGCATGTTACCAAAAGTGACACTTCCCATCCGACTTCTGCTAAACCCCAGGTACGTTTGTAAACAGCTCTTTACCTTCGACGACGAGTCTGATAAAGAAATGACACCAGCCTTTCAGATGCACAGAGTCCTTCAGGCCCAGCGCGTCCGAGCTGGTTCTAGTTTACGTTTTCAACGTCTCCTGGTTTCGCGTTGGTCATCAGAAAATGCGTCAGCTCCTGGCCTCTGACTTCAAGATAAACTTATTCCAGGAAGGAATAAACAAAGTTTTGAGCTTACGCTCGTTCGGAGTGGACTCATAACAAACGTGTTATTAGTCCTTAACTGGATGACGAGTCCTTAGCGTGTGACTAACGTCCATCCAGCTCTTTGGGAAAAGTTCACATCTCTTTGAAGTTCCCAGCAGACTCATAAGTTCCAGCAACAGCTTAGAACTTTAAGGAAGGATCTGAGATGAAGAGGAGTTGTCATTTTTCGATTGGTCCAACAGAACCAGTCGAGGAGTTCACTTGTTGTTATCAAGATTCAAGGTGAAATCAGAGCAGAGAGAAATTGTTTAGGAAAGACAGAGCGTGCTGGAGCCATTCTCGTAAAAACAACAGATTAACTGTCTTCTGCCTTTCTAAACAAAACGGGGCCTCTGTGACCCGAGACTTCAACTTTAACACAGCAGTGAACACAGTGATGTGCAGAAGTGACACAGTTTAACTCTTACAGAATAACACAGCTTAAAAGCACACATCATGAAAATGACAAAAGTTATTCTTTTGATTACATTAGAATAAAATCAAAGATAGAAATAGTCTCTTTTGGTGACTATGTTCTCAGATTACAACTAATGGAATAATTTGTAGTAAATGTCTTGCTTTACTGAGAGGTCATTAAAGGTCATCTCTGGAACAGTTCAAAAATACACAGGTGTATCAAAGTGGACACGGTCATGCCCACTACACTTTCAACTGTTCTCAAAGGGTTGGCAACCCCTAAAAGTATAAAAACTATTAAAACCTAAAAACTATTTTCCTTTGCTGTTCTTTCATGTAAGATTATAGAAAGTTTTTCTTTTCAGCCTTTGGATTCTTAATTCGTTTGACAAATACTTGGGCTACAATGGGAATTTATTTGAAATTTTATTAAAAAGTGTTTAAATGGTTTCAGAGGCCATACCCAGGAATAAAGAAAAACACAATAAGGAAGCTTGAATAAAATATTATTTTTTATTTTATTTATTTATTTGTTTTAAGGCTGATGTGGCAGCAAGTAGAAAACAGCACCCATGGAGACACCGAGGAGAACCAGATGTAGTAGGAAGCAGACACAATGCCCTACTGAGGAGGAAGTGAAAACTGGTGTATAAATGGACAGGGGCTGATGAGTGAAACACCTGGCATGATCTGAGTACAGGTGAGAGTGGGCAGGGTAGGAGCTGGAGCAGAAACTGACCGAGGAGAAAAGCTGAACCATAAAAATCAGTAGGAAATAACTAAAGAAATACATTTAAAACTTACAATTATGAACAACCGAATAAAAAAATGCAGATGTTGATCGTGTCATAGCAGTATCCTCCTCTTTATGTTTGTAAAGTTATTTTTAAAACTTCCTGAGCTTCCAGCTACAGATTCAGCTGCTTATTAATTTAAAAGTTGAAGTCCCTGGTGGCTGCAGTGGCTACCCCCTTCACATCAGTTTCTTCTTCTTCCCCGTGTCGCTGTGTGTCAGTGTGTGGAAAGACAGAAACAGAGGGGGTTTAGCAGTAATCACTTTATCAGAGGCACTAATGTGGGCTGCGCTCAAGGCGGGTGGTTGACAGCAAACAGAGCATGAAAAGGTCCATTACTGTGGGAATCAAAGTAAAGTGACCATTGCACACGTTAGACTAAATATTCTACTTCCTGCCGTGTCTAGACAGCAGCTTGAACCATAAAATGTTTGCTTTTCCTTCCAAAAACACTGCTAAAACATCTTGGTTTTGCATAAAAAAATACAGATTTTGCTGTCATTAGAAGTACTATTTTGGAGCTCTGCAACTTTTCACAATAACATCCTACATCGTTTTATCTGGTTTTAATGATGTGTTTGGACCAAATAAAATAAAATAGAGCAATGCAATTCAACTGGTGGCCTGGGGGCCAAATCAGGCCCATGGGTGAGCTCAGTTCGGCCCATCAATTGGTTAATTTTTAAAGGGGACCACAGATGCAAAATTCACTTTTTAATGGTTTTTTTTTAACTCAACTTTGGGTATGTACTTCATAAAAAAACAGTCCTAGTGCCAAAAAAATGCACCCAGTGGTTTATTTACTCTAAGTATATTTATTTTACTGTGATAAGATAGGTTTCGTTTTCAAATCCTGGCGCTTGTGAGTGACGTCACAAGCGCCAGGACAATCCCCACGCACCTTTAGTCCAGCCCCTCACCTAGCAACCCCTGGTGCGGATCCACCCACTTCAGTATAAAAGAGTTGACGGTTGTTTTTCCTGATTTCATGTCAGCACAATGGCTAAAAATGTCACAGAGTCTAGCCAGCTAACTCTCTGACCCTCCTGGCCCAGATAATGGAGCGCGCACTAAGCAGATTTAAAATTGATAGTTTTCAGATGGGAGGCTTGAATGAACAGCGATGCAGCATGTTGCGTGTGTGTGTGTGTTGGTTTATGTGTCATTAGCAGGACAGACTACGTACCGCTAAACCTCATTGACAAACCCGTGTGTGTGTGTGTATGTGTGTGTGTGTGTGCCGGGCCTGGCGCGCGGCTGAGCGAGGGACACAGATAACAAGACAGCCCCGCTGTGAGAGTGTGTGTGTGTGTGTGTGTGTGTGTGTGTGTCCGCGAGTGACATCTGAAGCTAGATTTATAGTCGCCGTGTCGCGCACCGCGCGAGGGTGCGCGCGCCAAAAGTGATGCAATATCGCAGTCCCCGCCCCTGCGCGTTGGCCCAGCGCGTGGGATTAGCACGTGTCGTGCACCTCTGAATTTTTGAAACTCCGCAAGCCTAGTGCGCGCACCGTGGGCGCTACGATTTGATTGACAGGTCCCCACCGACAGCCTTCATCCTCTTCACGCTGGAGCCTGCAGCTGTCTGCGCCGCTGTGGTCATGGAGACGGCGTCGCAACGCATGGAGGAATGTTTTGTGACACAAATGTATTAAATTCTCCTTCATTCCTGATCTGGAGTCGGACTTTTCTTTTGTTTTTTCGCCAAAAGTCACGTGATCGCTTTCTCCTCCGCTGACTCCATGCATTAAAACCGCAAATAAAGACAACAGTTCAGCACGCGAGCGGAAAGCTATTTGTTTTTGTTGTGTGATTTCAAACAGTTCTTCTTCTACGGTAGATTTCTTCTTCTACACCTTTCTTGCAACATATGCACAGGTTTTAGAGGGTACTGCCTCCTGCTGGTCCGTAAAAGAACAGCACTTTGCCATGCGCCGCCGTGCGTCAACCATAAACACAGCGGCGAAACTGTGAACGCATTTCGCCGCACGGCTGAGTGCACGCGTGGTGCGCGCGGTCCAGCCTGCGGACCAAAGCGCGACTATAACTCAGCCTTGACTGCTCTGCTACCTCCAGCTCGCGCGCACAGGGAGAGGGAGGGAGACGTCAGGGAGGGAGTTGGACATTTATTACAGAGGAAAAATTAAAAATGACACGACAACTTGTACACGTCTGATCTGTCCCCCAATAAATACGTCGCACGGTCCAGTTCAGCTCAGCGTGAGTTCAGACATCCTCGTCTGCCTTTGGAGGGCGGAGTTAATGTAAGCAGATCTTTGAAGGGCGTGCCACGAGATCTCATTATCATAAACCAGTCGTTCAAAACGAAAGTTAAAAATGGCAGAATTAAAAAGGGTATAATTGATTATCTAAGAATTATTTTGTGTATTAAATTGAATGAACACTGTCTGGTAACCCCAAAGACATACCATAAAAATTTTAAAAACCTATCTGTGGTCTCCTTTACATAAAACTAGATTTTAAACCGTAAAACAACCTTACTTAACAATAACTGCTGGATTTCTGGTCCCTGAGCTCTTGGCTTTCAATAACTGTGGCCCCCCGAGCAATTTGACATGTTCCTGTTTTTGATTTTCTACATTTTCCTTATAATCTGTCTGTTTTGCTACTTTGATATCTTTGTTTGAACTTGAAAAAAAAAAATCTGTATTTCTCTCTTATGTTTGTCTATTGTTGATTGTTCAAGGAAAATCTACTGTTGCTGTTGTCATCATTCTTTAGTTTGTAGACAGGTCTCTCTTGTAAATGAGTCCTCGAGGCTCAATGAGATTAACCTGCCTAAATAAAGGTTGAATGAATTTAGTTGAATAGCCCTGGAATATTTTACAAAGGCAGTGCGTGTTTTTAGAAAAGTGCTTAAACACAGGGGAAGAGCTCAGAAAAGTTATTTCAGAGGATTATAGTTCTCGTGTCAATTGGGCTCACTTTTTATTCTCTTTTTATCTGAAAATCAAAAAAATACATATTGCTTGATGAAATATCAGTGTTGCCGCCTTATACTGTATATTCTAACTAAATTTCATAGAGGATATTTTTGTTTAAATATAAATCTGACATATAGCCAGACAATTTTAAATCTTCTTGACTTTGTGAATGACTGCATTTTTAAAGATCTACGGTCAGGGGAATTTAAATCTCTCTTTAGAAGTTTGGGACGCTATCCAAATCCTTCAGAGGAATTTTTTACGCCCTTTCGGCTGCTTATTTGCTTTGCCAATCTATTCACACAATTTTCCAAAGGGAATTTTTAACGATGCACCTTCAGTGACTGATTCTTCTCTGTTGAAGAAAGTCTGGAAACGTAAGTATAATCTGTTTTTGAATGAACCTCGCCGTCACTCACCAGAGTCCAAATCTTATTATCGCCACTGCTCAAAGGTGGAGGTGAACAAAAATGTTTTTGGCAATGTGTGTTTCTGTTAGCAAATTGGGAAATTTTGCTAACTGCCTTTAATCAATTCAAAGTAGGTTTTAAGTAAACTGGAAGCTTTACAGCACTTTCACATAATCCAGTGGACCTGGCGGCTCTTTAACATTTTCAGATGTGTCAGTGTGAACTGTGAAAGCAGCTAAAAGTACGTAGTAGGAGTGAGGCTCGGGCAGATGGAGCTTGATAACCTCAGAGAATACTTCGGTCCTCTCCATCGGACTCCAGGATCCTGCAGATTAAGCTGCCAGTCAGCACAATGAAACACATCCATATTCATCAGAGCCAAGTTTTGATTTAATTAGAAGAGAGCTGAGCAGAAAGCATTTGCTGCGTGTGGGTCAGGGTGGATTCCAGATGGGCGTCAGGTTGCTCTGAGGAGTGTGCGGGCGCCACGAGTTTGATGTTTTGGTTTTTAGGGGCTTGGCCCCTGAACCCCACAGAAGGTCACCTCTGACACATGACTGGGAGGGTTCGTACTGAGGGGTCAATCTGGTGACAAACTCTCACCTCCTTGGCTTTATTGCCTCAGAGAGTTTGGCGAGTTGGGGGGGTCCTCCTCCGTTGTGGCTGTCACAACATGTCCAATCCATCATCTGTGACAGGAGAGGTCTTTGGCTCCCTGGAGACTCTTGCTTTGAGCTGTGAAAATGAAACGCCACGGGGATGGCAGCTGATGAAATTAGACATGTTGGACGTCGTAACGTTGGACTGTTCACATGTAAATGAAGTCAAAGCAACAATTGTGTGTAGTAGTGTTCTCCAACAAGAGAATCGTTCTGTTTCTGAAGGCACATATGCGTTTATTGCAACAATCGTGTAGAGGAGCTGAGCAATCAAAGGGGCAGTAAACGCATCTTTGAGGCGATTGACTGTTTAATTATTATCAGTAGTTAATACATTATTAGTCGTGGCATCAGTCAAAGAGCGGGAGTTGAGAGAAAAGTAGAAAAGTCTAAAAACTAACCCCAAACACATTTTTATAAATTACTTTTTAGGATCATCATGAAACAATTTGTGGGGAAAAAAAGTTACATTAAACCTCTACAATTTTGTTGCTGCTTTTTCATCCAGACCATGTTCATATGACAACACAAATGGATGTGTGCTGAACAAAAGCACGCTGAAAAAGACTGTATGACAGCTGTGTTAGCAAAATATCTCATGAACCACTGGACAGACACAGATTTTGAGGACACTCTCGGAAAGTAATTATTGGATGTACACCTGCAACCGATTAACTTGTTGACACCAGAATACCCCCTGCAGCTGATGGGTCTTTGCAAACAAATCAATGTCAGTTTTACAGACATAAAGCTAAAATTTGATGTGGTCGTAGCTGAAAACATTAAGAGCACATAGTAAATTTGTTTAAACCCTTTGCGTACAAGATGAAGACTTAAATGTGGTAATTTAAGAACTGTTGATTGATCAAGTTTAAAGTTCACACCTGCATGAAATTAACCATCATCTCCTTTTAAAAACACCCACTGTTCTTTGTCAGGACCTTGTCTTTACCTGCACTGTACTGAAATCTGAAGATCAACTTTTAGAGCTTCACTTTGCCTCATTTTTGAAGTTATATTCAGGCTCATTATTTTCAACTTATTTAGTTTTAATCAAATTAAAGTTAATGTATTTTTTCTGCCTATAAGGTGCGCTTAAAATCCTTTAATTTTCTCAAAAATTGACAGTGAGTGCGCCTTATTAATTCTGGTTGTGCTTAATTATTTTTTATTTATTAACCCTTATTTAACCAGGCAAATCCCACTGAGATGACAGATTTCTTTTGCAAGGGAGGCCTGGGCCTGAAGGCAGCCTAACATGCATGTTTTTGGTCTGTGGAGGAAATCGGAGTACCTGGAGGAAACCCACTCAAGCACAAGAACATGCAAACTCCACAGAGAAGGACCCCAGGTCCAACCGGGGATTGAACCCAGGACCTTCTGTTGTGAGGCAACAGTGCTAACTACTGAGCCTACTTAGCTTACTGACCTCGAACTGATTTTATGTGGTTTGTGAATGAGTTGAATAAAGTCTGACTTATCTGACTGTTCTGTTTCGCTTAATGCGCCTTATAATCCAGTGAGCCTTATAGTCAGAAAAATACAGTAATTTGGGAGGGAAGTGGTGGGGTGTTCTATGTGTTCTGTTTTGTTCTTTGTTTAAAACCAAAATAATAATAAAAAAATACCTTGTTTAAAAAAAAAAAGTTAATTAACATTTTCCTTTGCCAAGAAGCTCCATAGTTCAGCACAAAAGTTCATAAAATCATTTTGTCAGTGTTTAAAACTTGACAAAACTGATATAATATCTAACATCAACATCAACATTGATTTCATGCCTATCTAATCCATATCTGTCATATGGAACATTTGGAAATTAAACTGGTATGACAAAACGTGATTTAGCCTGCTCTTAAGTTTCTGACAGGTAAGGCTCGTCCCTGGGAGTTCCTCTAAGAACCCTATTACGGTACTCAATACATAAAACTGATATGTGTACACCCACACAGACCGTGTAGATAAAGTTAATCAGACACAAGACACACAGCCCACCCACTGAAAAAAGCCCCAAGCTGAGACATGTCTGAATAAAATCTGTCCCAGTGCTTGTACATTAGAAAACCTGCTGTCCAGACAGAGGAAGTCAGCAGCTTGCCCCCTCATTACTCTGAAAGGAGGTTCAAATGGTGAGCGGAGACAAGAAAAACCAGAAATGTTAACAATAACACATCATTTCAGTCCAGATTTTATTCCAATTTAAACATGTAAGAAAATAACTGAAAGCAAACATGAGGAAAAAAAAATCTCTTTCAAATAGGATCTAATAAATGACACGTTTTCTATAGGTCAAATTCAATAATTAATTTAACAGTGCAGAAACTGTACTTTCTGCCTGCCGTGAGCTCAGTTTGGTTTAAAGAAAGTCATTTGTTCTTGTTGAAAAGATCCAGTGAGATTAAATAAATAGTCCCTCCTGATCGGTGGAGGAGCCGATGCTCCAGTAAAAAAAAAAAAAAGTTAAGATATTAAATATGTTAATTAAAGGCCTGGATTTCCTTAAAGGCTTGTATATCACCCACTGCATTTTTTGTCAGGGTTTTAAACATCTTAGCTTGATAAATTATGTGCACAGTAACCTTAAAAATATTAAGTGCAATTTCATGCAATATTATGAAATGCAAGAAAGTTCATGCTCAATCATCCATGTACCAAATCCAATAATTCTCAGTCGGGTCAACTGGACAGTTTCTTTTTCATAGACTTATAGACTATAAAAAGAAACTGTCCAGATGACCCGACTGAGAATTATTATTGGAATATTTTGAAATGTGTGTGGTGTGGGTGACTCTCAGCTACCACCACTTCAAATTTTAACAGACTATCTATAAAACTATCTGTGTTATGACCATTTCTGTTGGTTAATATCCATTAGCTGCAACAGTTATCTTTAACTGAATTAAATTAAATTTGAAAATGCCAAGTCAATGTTTACATTTAAGAAAATGATCAAAATGAATTTGTTAAATATATATATATGAAATGACGTATTGTGTATTGTATTAGTTAGAAAATTAGAAAGAGTTAGTCATTTTGTACTGTTGGTGGAAGATTATTATTGTTTAATCTGATTGTTTGAAAAAAGGGGCAGATATAATAAGATTTATTCTTCTTTCTGCTACCTTTCATTTTTTTATATTTTGTACGTTATCATTTATGGGATTGTCTTGTATTGTGTTTCTTTTGTAAAAAAAAAAAAAAGAACAAATTTAATAAACATAAACATAAACATAAACTGAATTGACTCCAAAAGTTTAATCAGTTGTAGACCCACATCTAACAATTACTTTCTGAACGTTGCATTAAAATGCATCCAGTGGTTCATGAGATATTTTGCTAACAAATAAACAGGGTTGAGTCCAATGGTTAATGTTAAAGTTTGAAGCAATGATTTCATGCAAGGAATACCACTTGGAATACAGTATATATATTGTTAATGACTCTCACCTACTACCACAGCAGAGACTAGTTTATTATAAAGCTGACTGAACTGTAGGATTTTTGTGTTTTTGATATTCAGGCTGTGGCAGTCACTTTGAATTGTTGACACTGAAATGTAATCATTTAGTTTCTGCAAGTTTGAATAAAATTCATCCTGTAGTTCATGAGATATTTTAGTTAAAAAGAAAACAGTCACATAAACACACACAGGCAAATATACATCATTTTCTGCCTTCTTCTATTGGTGACGGTCAATAATAATAATTAAAAAATCTGCTGTCGACACACTAAAGAAGGACATCACAAGAACATTTCAGGGTGCTGTAGTCTGTTTGGTCATTAAGGTCACACTACTGTGCTTTTCTCTTCCTCCCAAGCTGCTTATAATTATCTGCTATTAACTGAGATTAGTGATAACAGCCTCGTTAGGTCTCGGCTGCAGACCGGAAACTCTTGACCTGACCCTGATCACACTCGGAGGCAGTTTGTGGTTCCCTCACGCTAACAAGTTTGATCTCCAATAAAAGTAGACACTCACCCCTCGAACCTGCAGCTTTTGATCATTCTGAGAGGATTTTTATTAATTTAAAAAAGTACAGTTTGTAGCCAAGCTCATCAGAATCAACGCTGCAGCTTGAAAACTGCTCCCAGTGCATCCATTTGGGTAATTCTGTCCAGTCATTACTGATTTTGTTGAGCTAGGACTTTTCTTTATCCCCACTCTCCCCTGAAACAGTCTGACTCTTGTCCAAGTTGGAAGGCTGGGGATGCACTTAATGAATTCACAGGAGTTGTAGTGGGGTGCTCGACACACTTCAGGTTGATTCAAATCTGTTTGAACGAAAAGCTCTGAGACAAGAACATCCAAAAAAAGAAGAAGAAACCTTGCCAAACTTCAAGCTATAAGTGTTATATCAAAAGTAAAAATGCTTTTATACAGTTTTGGGAAGGATGTCCACTTTGAGATTTTTATTAATGAAAAGTGCGGTATAATTGAGTTTTTTATTATTATTATTATTATGTGCAGAGGAAGCATAAGAACCCAGACTCCATTAGCTTCCTTCAGCTGCTCCAGCCCCAGTGGATTTTAAACCTACACCAGAAGATACAGTATAATGAAATCACTGACCAACTGAGCCTCAGTTTTCTAGAAGACAGCATAGAAAATGAGGATTTGAACCTTAACAAGATCTTCTCAGTCTGCCATGCTGGTTCACTTTGAGCTCCTTGGGAATATCTGTGTCTGAGACTAAAACTGGCCCATTCTGGAAAAAAATACAAAATAAAAGACTAGACTGAGAAAGTATGCATAACTGTGTTCTTTTGGTCAATAACACACGTTTAAAAGCAAAAGAATGCATACACTATGTTTGAAACCTTCTTGTGTATGTGTGAACCAAGTCAGGAGAACGGCTTGTTGGGGATTTGCAACAACAGTAAGACGCACAAGTGACACATGGTCCCTGCACAATTCACAAACTTTAAAAGAATTACAGAAGCACTTCACATTTGTTATCTGTCACGTCAGGAGTACCGTATATCTGACTTTCTGCCCCATTGTGAGGCGAGTCGTCAGTGCACGCACAGAAGGAATCAATCTATAGCACTGAAGAAGAAGATGACTGTCGCTATCCTGCCACAACAACTGAGGGTGTTGGACCTTTACAGGCAAATGAAAGAAGCTGACAAAGGGCAAAAAGTGATATCAGCTTCATACAGTGTTGAAGAAATTCTCTCATTATTTACTCAAAAGAGCCACTCTCACAGCAGGTGAAGATTTGGACGCTGTCTATCACGGTGCATTAAGATTCATAACAGGCTGCAACTGCCGTACCCATCACTGCACCCTGTATCACTGGACATCATTAACCTCACGCAGACTCTTCCACTGGTACATTTTCATCTTTAAATCACTTCTTGGTCTGCTCCCCTCATACATCTCCTCCTACATGTCTCTGCGTGAGTGCAGCTACAGCGTGCGCTCTCAGGACATGATTACATGCAGTGTCCCCTCAGTGCGGACTGAACTAGGCAAAAGGGCCTTCTCCTACTCCTCTCCGGTTTACTGGAACATCTTGCAAAAAGACCTGAAGCTCTCGACCTTGACCTTTGTGACTTTAACATCTGTTAAGTTCCTGACAAAAACCAATGCAGACATGTTCCTGTTTTTAATTTTCTAAATCACCTGATAATATACCTGTAGTTGTTTTTTGCTACTTTTCCTCTTGATTGTCCTTTTGGTTGCTGTTTTGTTTTGATAGTTTTGTTTTGTTAAATAAAAAAAAAGAAGAAGAAAAGAGAAACTAATTTGTATCCCTATGCCTGTTTTATGACTGTCTATTGTTGTCGTTATTCACTGTTGTCGTCACTTTTTGTTAAGAAATCAGGTCTCTCTTGTAAATGAGTCCCCGAGGCTCAATGGGATTAACCTGTCTAAATAAAGGTTGAATATCACATACTGCACATAGATGTATATGCATGAAAACCAGTCACAGAAAAAAGCTACAATTCAAGTTATCTGCCCTCTTTTATACTTTTCTCAGCTCTGTCAAGTTCACAGAGTTCAGGGGTGTCCTTGCTGCAGTCTTCTTACACAAACATATGGTTCATGGGCAGAGGCGAGATGGTGTTTTGGGGGACGATGGATTCAGCTTGTTTTGGGCTTCTTGTTCTCATGGGCAGAGGGGAAGAATGTTCTCAGCCATAATAATAAAATCATCCATAACCTTTGAGCAAAAACAAGCAATGAGATGAGCTGCAAACCTGCTGCGTGCATTGCGTCACATGCAAGTCGGTAGTGAAATGCACAGGCACACATCACTAGCTAATTGCAATCCTCAAGACATTGATCACAGTGTCACACTTATATTTTCCATTGGACAAAGATGGAGAGAAAAAAAATCAGGCATGCAACCTGTAAAATGTCTCTGACTTTCCAGTGGTGTTCATCAGGAAGGACCCTGTGACCTGGCTATGAACTGTCACTGAAACTTCTCCAACCCTCCATAAATGTCCAGATTCCTTTTGAACTCTAGATTACGTACCTGAAATAAACTGTCCTTGTTTACCTGAGGGCGTGGTGTCATCCTCTTCTGGTGCTGAACCATCAGTCTCATCACACTCAGCTGAAGGTACAGCAAGCAGATGCTACTTTCTCATCTCCATACTGGATACCTCCTGTGGCTGCTGTCTAAAATATTGTAAAAAATAAAATTAAACAATAAAATACACAGTCAAGTCCAGGGCAAAAACACCATATGAAAATGAGCTTTACACACAATTCTCCCATCAAGTGTGGCAAGAGGGAGTGACCAGGACCATTGTTGCCAGATTTGGCGGTTTACTGACAATTGGGCAGTTTTCATTCTGATTTTGCTGGGAACTATGGGAATATTTTAGTTAGATTGTTGCGTTTTGCCACATTTTGTTAACTGACTGGGCAGATTCTTGTGTGAAGTGGAGGTTTTTAACAGATATTCTGGCTGGAAAATCTTGACTATCTGGTAACACTGACCAGGACACACAACTCCCCTGAAGTTAGAAAATGTAATAGAAGATTAGCAGTGCAATCTCAAGTAATTCCTTTTTTGCATCGTGTCCTACTTGTCCCATTGCTCTGCTGCCCTTGTGCAAACAAGGCGACTCCTGACCATGTTTAGACATTATATTCTGAACATGTGTTTGCAGCGCTCTAACATTTCTTTTCATGAATACTAATCCTCATCTAATCATCTTTTACACCCCCTCCCTCCATTTGTCTAGTTCTCCTGTGCAGAGTTTAACATACAGCAGTCTGCAAGTGAGGCTTTAACATAATACATTTTCCATCTGATAATTCAAATTAAAGGACGTACTGGTTAAAATTTGAGTTCAAGGAGAGTTCAAAGAAAATATGCATGTTTATTAGTGTGGAAAAAGTCCCATAATGCATCAGTGTCTGCACTGTGTCACCTGTGTTGAAAAAGAGGCAGATTTCGGCTTCATATTGGATTAAGGTATTATTTAGTGCAGGCACCATCTCTCTCACTCACATGACCTTTTAATTATTGAAATTTAAATCCCTGGGCGTCAGTTCATCCTTTCATCGCTCCCTTTCTTCACCTTTACAATCTCTTCTGTTTAATCTTTCTTTATCTCGCCTGCTCTGCTTTCCCTTCCAGCACAACGTCCCTCACAGCATCACAAATGCTCAAACACACTCATGCATATACAGTACGCTCACTCCTCTGTTTCTCCCCCTCCCAGTGCTCCCTTGACTTGTCTACATATTTAAACACGAGCTGCAGTGTCAGCAGGGGAGAGCGAGGAGGGTAATTCATACTCGACCGTCACTCCGGCTGAAGGGGAGTAAACGCACCTTTCCTCCTGTGAGACAGACAACAAGGAGCCCAGCAGAGAAGCATCGATGATCCAGTGACGACAACTGCACACGGTCTATTTAAACACTGCATGCTGATCACAGTGGTGCATGTGTATGGTTGGAGCTTGGAGTTATGGGAGGTTTCTCCATCTGTGTTACCTTTAGGAGCACGCTTCCTCAGGATAGGTATGCTGTTTACTTTGAGAAAATAGTGACATGGCGTTCAGCTTTTTTTGTTTTTACCACACACACAAGGACACGTTCACATAAAAATCCAGCAACATTCCAAGCGACAAGTGTAAAAACATCCATACACAGAGGACGAGTATGAACACAAAGCCACAATCGTCATCAAATGTTACTAAAGCTTCTTAAAAGACTCATTTTTCACGAGCCTAAAATGGTTTTCATCACAGCTTCGTAAAAATATGACGATGCACTAAAGAAATCACATTTTTTATTTATTTATAACCTCCATTCCCTGACCTCTGACCTTAAAACAACCCCTAAATCTAAAAGTACTCGCTCCAGAATAGATGCTCAGAGACAGGACGAGCGTGACGTCTTGATTTTTTGGCAGATTTACGAGGAACACAAACAAAACAAACCTTCGTACCTGTCGTATCGCTGACACCGTTTAAAAACGGATATTTACGTGTGTCCTCCCTGTGGATAATTCTGTCTGGGATATTTCAGGAATCTGTCTCAGGATAGGATCCAGAGACAGCTGCCCTCTAATTTGAAGTGTAGGCCTCGAGGATTCGGGTGTCACACTGCGAGCTGAGAGCCAGTGGGACACTGCAGTCTGTTTTTTTTAATTTTCTTAATGCTGTGTTTTACAAACTGCCAGAGTAGCTCCTGCGTACACTTTTACACAAGTGGCCTTGAGGAGGTCAGAGCTCGATCCCAGGATAATCGACAGTCGGCTCATGATTCACTCCGACGATTTCATCTGCTGTTGCCGTGACAACAGCACCTGCGATCACAGGTGGCGCCTTGCCTTTGTGTCGAGGCCGTGAACACACAGGCAGGTGTGCAGCTGTTTATGCAGCTACGAATCCTGCAAATAATCAGCTCATTAAAAATGAAATGAAATCATCATCGTGATTCAAGGCTAACGGGTGCTGTTTCGAACTGGTTGGTTCATTTAAACACATCGACGTCTAACTATTGATGTTCCGAAACCCTTCGGCTGCGTTGTTCCTCTTCTAATTCATACCAATAACCCTTCAGGAGGAGGTATCGACGTACGTATTTCTCTCAACATGATGGACACAGGCAAGAGGCGGCAGAGAAGAAGCACCAGAATTAAACAATGTCAGCCACTTTTTTTTTTAGAAACTTGCTGTATTCATGTCTAAAAGCTGAGGCAGACTCAAGGTCAGTTCTTTGAAAATATATATTACATGCATTAAATTCAAATAGTGAATTCAATACAAATGTTACTGGTGGTTTAACAGAAAATTCAACAAAATGAGGTTTGTAAAGTTGATTAATTAACTTGAGAGAAAAAAAATGCTGCCGTTTCAGTGAAATATATTATTTTAGATAATACAGGGAGTCCTCGACTTACGAACGAGTTCCGGACCTAAGGACCATTCGTAACCCGATTTTGACGTAAGTCGGAACCCATAACACGTGCGTTCGTAAGTCCGGATTTTCGTTCTTAAGTCGGAAAATGTATGCTAGCGCTGCGCCAAACACCCGTTTTTCAACACAAACGTACACACTGGTTCATAAAAATGCACAGAACTTTGTTTACAAACGATTAGCTAACACACTTTCATCTAAAAACACATAAAAACACATACCAGTGCTGTATTTAATGTACAACGTACTGTTCGTAAGTCCGTTCGTAAGTCCGAGTTGCCGTAAGTCGAGGACTCCCTGTATACAGGACTGTGTAACTGTCTTGATTCATCCCTCATTTTTTTATTTTTGGCATCAAGGTCAAACTTTTTGTTATCTTCTAAAGTGGTCCTCATCAACAATTCTCTAAGACTTCTTAACTTTTCTTTACAATTCTGTTGCTTTTTCACTCACTTTCAGTTTGGTGCTTGATTATTTGTGGAGGCGTGCTTGTTGGGTGTTTGTTACCTAACTCTGATCTACAAATTATTACTTAAATAAATAAAAATGTCCTGAAATCAAGGGATGAAGCAGTCACAGATGCAGTAAGAGTCAACTTAGAGAAGATTCAACTTTAACAGTGATCTTTATTACAACCAGCAGCCTGTCACAAACACATCAAGGTCAAGGTTTCTTTATTTACGTAATTTGCATCACATGGTACATGCGGTGGAACGAAATTGTGTACACAGGGTCCCAGTTACATCAAACAAAAGTATAAATTGTAAAGAAAAACAATAAGATCTAAGATATGAACTAAGAATTACACTAAATCTGAGAATACACTAAGCCATATGTCAAATTCAAGGCCTGGGGGCCAAATGTGGCCCTCGATGGCATCTTATCTGGCGCCCCAAGATGTAATGTTAAGCGTAAGATACTTTTTTCACTTGCAGTTTTTCAGTAATCTTTAATTTTGATGTCAAAAGTGCAACAGAGAACGTCAAATGAGACCAATCAAACTATTTTTCTGAGGAACTTCCAACCAAGAAAAGATGTTGGGTATCTAACTTGAGTTAGATTCTGAAACTGGCCCTTAGTTTGAAAAACGTTTTAATTTTGGTCCCCTTTTGTAAGTGGGTTTGACGCCCCTGTACTAAGCACTGTAATATAAATAAAAATACGCCGAACAACAGCAGTACGAACATGAATCTGTGTGAACAGATGAGGACGAATGAACACAGCAACATGAAATAAATCAGCAGAATGAGATCAGCAACATGGATAGTCAGCAGCACATATCAACAACCAAGTGGCATTACAGTACAGTGACTTTTCACAGAGATTATCCTGGTTAGATATTCATGAGTCTAACAGCCTCAGGGTAGAAGCTGTTCCTCAGTCTAGTGGTTCTACACTTAATGCTCCTCAAACTCCTTCCTGAGGGGAGCAGGGCAAAAAGTGTGTGTACTGGGTGAGTGGGGTCCTTCATGATGCAGGTGGATCTCTTCCTGCATCTGGAGGTGTAGATGTCAGTGATGGTGGAGAGGCTGACTCCAACAGACTTCTGTGCAGCTTTCACCACTCTCTGCAAATCTTTTTTTTCGCAGCTATGCAGCCTCATGCCACACGTTGATGCTGGAGCACAGGATGCTCTCCACTGTAGAAGGAGGTGAGGACCGACATCTATTAAACAAATCCAATTCAAATAATAGCCAAATGAACAGAGTCTGACATCATGGTTATTTGAACACCAACAAGATGATTCCTAAAACTTACTGACAAACAACCATCTGGAGGATGATGGTTTTTTCCAACTCTTAGATTTTTTTAGTGGTTCTTAAAGACTTGACTCATTAAGAGACTTTTCTATTTTTTCCTCCACTTCTTGTAACTTTTTAAGCACATGTTGCTGTCATGGTCTGCTACAAGGACAGGACAGAAACTGAATACAGCTTTTAAAAGATTACAAAAAGGTCTGGCTCTTTGGGAGCAAAAACGAGATTTTCTTTTTAAATACATATATTTAAAATTTCAATGTATTTGGTTTTATTTATACAAGTAATCTCAATGAGACAAAAAGTCTCTTTTAGGGAAGAGACAAAATGACAATTAGGTTACAGATAAAACTTTAATATGCACAAAATAATCAAAAAGTATTAGAAATCAAAGGCCAAGCATTTGTTAACACATGTTTACTGTCTGAGTTTAAGACAGATCATGCTCAAACACTGAAAAGAAAGCTATGAGCAATCACATGTGAAACCGTGAAATGTCAAGCTCAAAGTACCGTACGTTTTATAATAATAATAATAATAATAATAATGAATTCAATTTATAACGCACTTTTCATTAGTGAAAATCTCAAAGTGCTACACACATTGAATGCTACACACATTCATACACCGGTAGCGGCAGACTACCATGCAAGGTGCTTTCCAGTCCTACCGGGAGCAACTCGGGGTTAAGTGTCTTGCCCAAGGACACAACGACACATGGTGTGGGGAACCGGGATTCGAACCGCCAACCTTCCGATCGGGGGACGACTGCCATTACCACTACACCACGGTCGCCCCGTGGTGTAGTGGTAATCTGGTGTAGTGGTAATCAGTTTTATGACTGATTCTCAGCTACTACCCCACTTCAGCTACTTCATCAGTTTTATGACTGATTCTCGGCTACTACCACATCAAATTCTAGCTCAACATTTATAAAATTGACTGAGTTATAACCTTTTCTGTTTTGTCTAATGACAAGTAGCTGCAGGGGCCATCTTGAATTGGACGGACTCTAAAGTTCATCGGTTGTCAGGGAACACACAATCAAATCCCATTTTTCTGTCTCACAATGGAACCAAGCAGGATGCCTTCAGGTTCTGTTTTGATTATGTTTTTTGCAGAATTTTCTTTCTTATCATTGGATTTATTTCTCTGTCAGTGTAACTGACTGAGTCTAAATATACTATTTTATTTCATTTTTTAAGCAGACCTTGACATTTACGATAAAAGCCAAGTTCAGATTTGCTGATTTGGTAAACACGGGGTCGGGCTAGTATTAAAACACAAGAACCACGACTTACATTTGAGCCCGCTCTCATAACGACTTCTTCCCCCTGCAGGTTCAACACCTCGTCACGTTAAGGTCAGGTGTATTTTCTCAGCTTGCAGCGGCGTGTCAAATCTGCCGACATCGAGAGTTACAGTGTCAGAGCAGGAGTCAGGTGCCTGTGGGCTGCCGATGGATGATGGCGTGATGGATGTCTCCGTGCTGACTCATTCAGCAGAATCCCAGGATGCTGCAAGAATTTACCTGAAGTCAAAGCCTGTACAAAGCTCAGCACCTTGTTTTTTATTATTCATTTTTTTAGAGCTCCTGAGTTAATCTGCTTGAGAATAGGAAGTGAGTCATACAAATATTGTAAAATTCATCTCTTTTACTTGATGTTTGCATACTCCATCATCTGCTGGGAGGAGTAATAAAAACAGCTTTGAACTCGAGAGCTCAGGGTCTGTTTCATTAATCAATGCTGGGGCTGCTGCACAGCCTGCATCGCTCCTTCTTCCTCTTCAGGGAGGAATAATGTGACTTTCAGCTTCTTGAGACTCATCCTGCAGTGAGGGGGAATGGAATTGATATTGGTGCATCTTCTGGTTGTATTTTACCTACGATAAAAAAAAATAGCACAACATAAAACATAGAACAAAGAAACTGAATGAATGAATCGGAGGTGTCTGCGACAGGTGACGTGTTATTGTGGCATGTGGCACTTTTTCTAAACACTTTAAATTTATGCTGCTCGTGTAGCAACAGCATTCAAGCTGTGCTTATTTCAGGCTCCTCACAATCTGACACTGAGTTCCAGGCCGAAGCTGATATTTTAAGGCTCCAGTGGAAGCTTACGTGATATGACTCATAATCTTAATATTTGACCCACTGCTAATGAATATATAACTGCAGTCAGAGGTTTACCAATAAAGGTCATTGCATTTGAACCTGTTTAACCTGGTGATTCAAATAGTTCTTTTTCAGACGTGAAATGATTATGCAGAATACAACTTTAATTATTTAAAAATCAAACTAAAATTGGGTGCACATGTTTGAATTAATGGATTTTCTGTAATACACACATGTTTAGATACATACGGTTTCCAATATATGCATAAACATTCACTTAAATCTGTTAATAAGTGGTGTTGATGTATTTTAACTTGATAAGATTAGGTTTATTAACTTCTCATTAGTAATCATGATGGCTGCACGGTGGTGCGGTTGGTAGAGCTGTTGCCTCTCAGCAAACTGTATGCAGTTTGCATGTTCTTTCTGTGCATGAGTGGGTTTTCTCATGGTACTTCGGTTTCCTCCCACAGACCAAAAACATGCATGTTAGGCTGATTGGTAACTCTAAATTGTCCCTAGGTGTGAGTGAGAGAGTGAATGGTTGTTTGTCTCGTTTGTCTCTATATATGCGTCCCTGTGATGGACTGGAGACAGGGTGTCCCCTGCCTCTCGTACAGTGACTGCTGGAACACCAGTGTCTCAGCGAAGCCATGCACATCGCCATGGACTTAAAGGGAGCTGACCAAGAAAGAATCTCCTTCTCCAAAAGTGACACCATTAAGCTGGACTTAAATTTGTAGCTGAATTTAAGCCAAATGCCAGGAAAACTGTATCAACTGTGAAGCATGGTAGTGGTAGCATCATGTTGTGGAGCTGGTGTATTGCACAAAGTGGATGGAATAATCCAGAAAGAAAACTACCTCCAACTTCACCTCAAATCAACGACTACTGTATATGGCTGAAAGAACTGAGTGTTCTAGCAGTGAGTACAGTGAAGTCAAACACATTAAAACTGGTTTCTGATGGATAAAGCATGCTAACTGTCACGTTTCACGCCTGTTAGGTTAGATTTAGATTTTAGTCTCACTCTGTACAACACTGCTTGTTGTTTCTGGATTCTGTCCTGTCTCCTGTCTGTATGTGGGTTTAGGTTTGCCTTCATTTTGGAACCGGTTTGTCCTCACTGCTGCGCTCCTCACTGCTGCGCTGATTAGTTTCAAATCAGCTGCACCTGCTGCTACACCCTTTATAAGTCAGACTCTCACACCAGGTATTTGCCAGATAGTCGAAAACTGTTCACAGCAAGTAGTTATCCCGCGCCCGTTTCTGTCCCTCTTCCTGTTTCATGTATCCTCGCCTCATTGATTTCCTGGTTCTGACGTCTCGCCTGCCTGCACACCTGCCTCTGCCTTCTCCCTCTCGGACTGTCGTTTGCTGGATTAATGTGACTGACCCTGGATCGCCTGACTTCGTCTCATCGCCTGCCCCTATTTGGATCATCTGCTCTCCTGCGTCCTGGTGTGTTCCTTCATCTGCTGGATTACGTCACGCCTCGCTGCGGCCGGCTGTTTTCCTTCACCGGCATCAGCCCCTCCCCGCAGTGGACCTGATCAGCTGGAGTTTCTCCCCGCTGGACCTGATCAGCTGGAGTTTCTCCCCGCTCGGAAAACCCATCCATCTGTGAGACGGTTAGTGGTTATTCTCATTGACTGTTAAATATTAGTTTTCACCATCAGACCACTAACCGTTCTCCTCATCCTACAGACTCGTTCCAGCCAGTGGTCCCTGATCGACACCAGAGCCAATCAGAGCAGAACAAAGAAAATAAAAACTTTGATTTAATTGTCTAAACTTTTGTGGTGATTTTGGTCCGGTCATTTTGGGTTCGTGACAGAACTATCTGGCCAATATTATGGACCACTCACCTTCTGAGGACTGGCGCTCTGGTGTCGAAGGGGCTATTTCTAAATTAGAATCTGGTATGACTGACATTGTTCGTATGTTAAAGGAGATGGCGCCCCAACCTCACCAGCAGGACTCAGGCGCTGTCGGACCACCATCAGAACCAGCCCGGGAGCCCAAGTTAACCCCACCAGAACTGTTTTCTGGTGAACCCGACCAATGTCGCCCGTTTATCACCCAGTGTGAAATCCATTTTCAGCTTCAACCATCCTGTTTTCCCTCTGAGAGGTCAAAAGTGGCATACATGATCTCCCTTCTCTCTGGCAAAGCCAAGAGGTGGGGAACCACCGAATGGCAACGGGATTCACGTTTTTGCTATGTTTTTCAGGATTTTGCCAAGGAACTGTGCAGAGTCTTTGATCCCGTTCTTCCTGAGCGAGAGGCGGCCAGACGCCTTTTCTCCATCACACAAGGTAACCGTCGAGTTACTGAATATATCATTGACTTTCATTCTACTGCTGCAGGCAGCCACTGGAACGAGGAGGCACTCACAGATGCCTTTTTTCGGGGACTTAATGACAACATTAAGGATGGACTAGCACTAAAACGTTACCCTGAGTCACTTCTGGACCTCGAAGAGTTAGCCACCAGGGTGGACCTTCGTTTGGCTGAGCGCTCGAGGGATCGAGGTTCTCGCCGCCCACCAATCACCAAGTTTGTGGATGAAGTCCGGCAGCCTGTTCACGCTCTGAACCTACCTCCTAGACCTGCATCTCTCCCCACGGAGGAACCCATGCAACTGGGCCGTAGCCGACTCACTCCTGCCGAGCGTGAGAGAAGACGCAAAAATAACCTCTGTTTTTACTGTGGTGGTGCTGGACACGTCGCCTCCTCCTGTCCGGTAAAAGGACCTGCTCAGTGAACGCGAGGGGATGTTCACTGAGCGGGACTCAAGAGTCTGAACTCCTCTCACCGTTTGCCCTGAGTGCAGACCTCGTCGTCCCGGGTAAGTCACCCACCTCCATTAAAGTGTTCATTGACTCCGGGGCTGATACTGACTTCATTGACTATGGGTTTGCAGTCAGGTCAGGGATTAAGGTTCTTAATTCCCCTAAAAAACATTCTGTGGTGGCCTTGGATGGTCACCCATTAAACACTGCGTCTCAGATCACTGAACCAGTCACGTTACATGTAGGAGGTAATCACAAAGAAACAATAAACTTTTTGGTAATCAACTCTCCTAACTCACCGATAATATTGGGTGCTACCTGGCTGAAAAAACACAACCCTCATTTTGATTGGAGAGGTGGGGAGATTTTAGGCTGGTCTGAGGAATGTTTGTCCTCCTGCCTCATGGACGCTGTGCTGTCTAAAGACTCTGTGACTGTTTCTGAGGATTATTATCCTGATCTCTCTAAGGTTCCCATCGAATATCACGACCTCAAAGAGGTGTTTAACAAGTCCAGAGCCACCGCCCTGCCTCCTCACCGTCCTTATGACTGCCCTATAGACTTACTTCCCGGCTCCACTCCCCCCAGGGGCGCTCTCTACTCTCTTTCTGCTCCGGAACAAGTAACTATGAGGGACTACATCAGGGAGTCCCTCCAGGCGGGCATCATTCGGCCATCTGTCTCTCCAGCCGGGGCGGGATTCTTTTTTGTTGGCAAAAAGGATGGATCACTCCGTCCTTGTATAGATTACAGAGGTCTCAACAAGATTACTGTTAAGAACAGATACCCTCTACCGCTCATGAACTCTGCTTTTGACCTTCTACAAGGAGCCAACCTGTTCACAAAGTTAGATCTACGCAATGCATATCACCTTGTTCGCATTCGTGAGGGGGATGAGTGGAAAACCGCTTTCAACACCCCCACCGGTCATTATGAGTACTTAGTCATGCCTTTTGGACTAACCAATGCCCCCGCCGTGTTTCAGAACTTGGTGAATGACATTCTGAGAGACATGATTAATCGGTTTGTTTTTGTTTATTTAGATGACATTTTAATTTTTTCAAAAGATCTTGCCACACACCGACAACAGGTACGGGCCGTTCTCACCCGGCTACTACAGAATGGTCTCTATGTCAAAGCTGAGAAGTGTGATTTTCATGTTTCCACCACCTCGTTCTTGGGTTTTGTTATTTCTCCCAATAAGATGGAGATGGACCAAAGCAAGATTACAGCTGTCTTGGACTGGCCTGTCCCCAGAGACCGTAAACAGCTCCAACGGTTTCTGGGGTTTGCTAACTTTTATAGACGTTTTATCAAGGGTTACAGTCAAATCTCCAAACCCCTTCATGCTCTCACATCTACTAAAACACGTTTCTTTTGGACTTCACTCGTCGATGAGGCTTTTTCCACACTCAAATCTCTGTTCTCTTCCGCTCCCGTCCTCCAGGCCCCCAACCCTGATGAACCTTTTGTTGTGGAGGTTGACGCTTCTAGTACAGGAGTGGGGGCTGTTCTCAGCCAACGTAGCCAAGAGGGCCGTCTTCACCCCTGTGCTTTCTTCTCTAGGAGTCTCTCGTCAGCCGAACGAAACTATGACGTAGGCGATCGGGAGCTGTTGGCTGTCAAATTGGCTCTGGAGGAGTGGCGCCACTGGCTGGAGGGCTCAAGGTTTCCTTTCCTAGTGTGGACTGACCACAAGAACTTAGAGTATCTCCAGTCAGCTCGCCGCTTAAACCCCCGCCAGGCCAGGTGGGCACTTTTTTTCTCCCG
>JBBPBX010011275.1:15909-56290 GCA_038048925.1 Garcialebias charrua | reverse complement strand
ATACTATATATTAGGCATGTAACGGTTGTAATGGGTTTACCGAACCGTATCGGTACACCACGTTCGGTTCGGTCCACCTGCGTACCGTTTCGGTTATTTTTTCACTCATTAAACGTTCTTAACAGGGGAATATATGCACCGCGGAACAAAATTTCCTGGGCGCGTTTCAGCACGGACCTATTTTCGCGTGGCACGCGCAGCATTTAGCCGTTAGCATCTCGTGCGGTCTCCTGTTTTTGAACGTTATAGCTTTCTTCAAAAGACGAGCGCACGCGCAGCTTGTGTGGACTTCATGAAGACTGCAGCAGCTGCTTGAGTGACGCAGCAGCAACACGTCACGTGAACGCGCTGGAAACTGTCATCTGAACGTGAACAGCAGCTGCATTAAAACTACTTCATCCGAACGTGAACGAAGAGCTGCATTAAAACTCCTTCATCAGGTAATCAGAGCGGTCCAGAGCAATAAACACAAGCTGTATGAGTTTTTAAATCTCTGAATCTGTCTGAACGTTGTTATATGCGCAGGTTTTAAAGTTACTGAGCGTCGCTATGAGACATTCATCACGTCAACACTTCAAAAAGTTCAGCTCTTTATGAAAAAACTAACTGATGTTGTCAACAACAAGCCCTGGACCAGATTAAAGCCCTGCCATGATGAGAGATTCAATTGTTGAAGAGGTATTGTTTTATTATTATCTAAATAATCTTTTTTTTTTAAATCATAATCTTATTAACTTGTTTTTTTAATCTCTTTTGTTTTTTATTTCCAGTCTGTGACAGAGGTAAATCCACCTGCAGCTAAGTGATGACTGAACTGAACTCTGAACTGTTCCCACAGTCCCACCTGTCCCACCAAGAAGAAGTTGTGAGTACAGTAATGAGGACAAATACAGCCACACTGCTGCTACTGGACAAAAACTTGATTAGTTAGATTGTAAACAGTCTGTTGCTGCTTATTGTTCTGACTGTTATTGTATTTATTAAGATTTTTATTATTGTTAATATAGTTTATTTATTGTAGAGTGCTGTTTATTTAAAATCAGAGTCAGAGAGTCTTTATTGTCATTTGCACCGCATGTGGTACATGTGATGAAAACGAGATTATGTACACGTGGTCCCAGTTACATCCAACAACAAATGCAAGAGAAAAACAGTAATAACATCTAGAATTAACTAAGAAAAACATCAACTAGTAATACACTAAGCCCTAATATAGTGGAAAAACATCATTATAAACAGCAGCACGAACATGAGTCTGTATGAGCAGATGGTCACAGATGAACACAGCAACAAGAAAACAGATCAGCATCAGCATGATGTGATATTTTGCAGTGTTTATTTTTATTTTATTTTTATTTATTCATTCATGAGTCTAACAGCCTCAGGGTAGAAGCTGTTCCTCAGTCTAGTGGTTCTACATTTGATGCTCCTCAACCTCCGTCCTGAGGGGAGTGGGGCAAAGAGTGAGTGTGCTGGGTGAGTGAGGTCTTTCATGATGCAGGTGGCTCTTTTCCTGCATCTGGAGGTGTAAATGTCTGTGATGGTGGGGAGACTGACTCCGACAGACCTCTGTGCAGCCTTCACCACTCTCTGTAGAGCTTTCCTCTCTGCAACTGTGCAGCCTCCATGCCACACGTTGATGCTGGAGCACAGGACGCTTTCCACTGCACACCTGTAGAACGAGGTGAGAACTGGGCTGCTCAGACCAGCACGTCTCAGTCGTCTGAGGAAGTAGAGTCTTTGATGACCTTTCTTGATCAGGCTGGTGGTCATCCAAATGGGTCACTTTTATTTATTACTACAATACAATACAAACATATTTTTGGCACATAAAAATTTTGTAAGTCTTTATTTTGTAAAAAAAAAAAAAAAAAATTTGTACCGAAAAAACCCGAAAATAAACCGAACCGAGCTCTCCTTGTAGTTGAACCGAACCGAAATGTGATTTTAGCGTACCGTTACACCCCTAGTATATGTATCAGCAGTAGTGTAGATATAAAAGTAGTGTAAATGTAAACAGTAGTAATAAATGTAAACAGTAGTAATAAATGTAAACAGTATTAATAAATGTAAACAGTGAATGTAAACAGTAGTATGTAAACAGTGAATGTAAACAGTAGTATGACTATAGGCAGTGATGTAATACAAACATTAGTGCAAATATGAGAAGTAGTGCAAACTGAATGAGCACATGACCGAGAGTTTAGTGAATAACCCGTTTGATGACACAGAGTCCAGTGTTAAAATCTTTGTGTTGTGTGGTAATGTGTGAGAAAGTTTTTTGTGTTAAGGCAGTTCAAATGGGAGGGGAGGCAGAGCAGGCAGAGTGTTTAGCATCCTGACTGCCTGATGAACAGAGCTGTCTCTCAGTCTGCTGGTTCGAGCCTGGAGACTCCTCAGTCTCCTCCCTGATGGCAGCAGTCTGAAGCAGCTGTGTAGTGGGTGTGTGGGATCACCTGCCATGCAGAGGGCTTTCCGAGTGAGGCGGTTGCTGTGTAAGATGAGATTGTAAGATGAGATGAAGAGATTATTGCACAAGTTTGTCTATTTTGTCATAATTTAACTGGGCTCCCAGGCATTTCTTAACATTTACATTCATATTGTGACTTATATGCAAGTAAACAAAATTATATATCTGTAAATAAATATGTGTTGCTAGGATTGAATTAAAAATGCCACTGAAATTTTAATGTAGTATGTTTGCATTTAATTGTTCAGTGTTAAAATATTCAGAATAAATTTTTAACCTAAAAAAAAAAATAATTGACATTATTGAAATGTCATTCATTTACACTTCAAGCTAAAAATTCCTATTGTTATTTCAAAGTACAGTAATCACATTTTCAATAGCTGTTTTTCAGTTTAAATTTAAAAAAATGAAACTAAAAATTATTTCAAAGGTTACTGGATATTCAGTTCTAACTTACTAAAGAATGATGAATATTGTAAAAGTATTAGTAAAATAATTCAAGATGTAAAAAATGACGCAAGATTTACCGTTAGAAATTTTTCCATTTCCTTCAGTAAAAAATTACAAAAAGAGAGCAAAATGGAAGAAACTAAACAAGGAACTAATCTTATATTATCATAAATCTGACTGGAGTGAGGAAGACAAAATTTATATAAATAATTTACAATATAAACTCGATGAATATTATCAAAATAAAGCTTGTGGAGCATACATACGGTCAAGAGCCAGGTGGCTGGAAGAGGGTGAGAAAAATACTTATTTTTTTAATTTGGAAAAACAAAGACAGATGAAAAATACAATAAACAATCTCATAAGTAACGGTGAGGAAGTTACAGAAACAAAACAAATATCCAGAGAAGTTAAGGACTTTTACAGTAATCTGTTCACATCCTCATATTCAAAACAAGACTCAGAATCCTTTTTATAAAAATTAAAAATGTTATCCCTAACATTGATGAGACATTTAGATCCATTTGTGAAGAAGATTATCAAATAGAAGAATTTGACTGTGTTATTAGCTGTGTTATTAGCTGTGCCACTCTTTGCAAATGTCAATGCTAGAACCTTCAGTTTATTTTATAGATATACTTTTTATACTTTTTATACTACTATGCAAAAACTCAGGACAGTATTACACTTTTATTATTTCATTTTATGCTTATGTTCATTGGGTGTTTGGTGTTTCAGTGTTGGTGTAAATTTTCATACTTTTATACTATTATGAAAAAACTCAGGACAGTGTTACACTTTTTTACTATTTTATGCTTATGTTTATTAAAATGTTTAGATGGTTACTGTTGCACCGAGGGACTGAGAGAAATGCAATTTCGGTCCTGTGTATGTCCTGTACATATTGCAGTTCTGACAATAAAGTTGACTTTGACTTTGACTTATTAAAAAAGTAGCATCAGATAAAGCCCCCGGCTCAGATGGTATTATTGCAAATTTTTACAAATTATTTTGGAAAGACATAAAAATACTGTTGTTTGATGCAGTTATGGAGTGTATTCATAAAAAAATAATTAATGACTACAATGAAACAGGGTGTCATCATATTGATACCCAAACCAGGAAAATATAAAGAAACTTGAATCATTTCAGACCCATCACACTTCTCAACACAGATTATAAAATATTTACTACAGTTCTTGCAGCTCGGTTAAAAAGGTTTATCTGATATAATTAGCTCGACTCAGTCTAGTTTTCTCAAGGGTAGATCAATTAATAACAACATTCGTCTGGTTCTAGACTTAATCGAATATGCCCATTTAATTCCTGATGATGGTATGATCTTATTTCTGGATTTTTAGAAAGATTTTGATTTGGTGGAGCATCCTTTCATTTTTGAAACGTTCAAACATTTTGGCTTTGGTAAGAAGTTTTTAAACATAATCAAAATGTTGCGTACGGATGTTAACAGCTGTGTTTGGTTTGCTGTCCCCACTTTGTTTGTTTTTTAGTAAAGTTGGAGGTATTGACTTCCTGTTAAGATGTGACTTTGACATTCCTAAATTACCTGTTAAATTATCTGCTTTTCACCAACAGGTGTTATTATGTTATGGATAGATGTACTATTAAACAATAAACAATCTCATAAGTAACGGTGAGGAAGATTGATGGACAAATGGATGGATGAATGGATGGATTGACAGTTGGATGACAGATAGATGATGGATGAATGGGCTCATGGATGGATGGATGGATGGATGAATGGAAGGATGGAATGACAGATGGATGGATGATGGATGGACAGCTTGATCGATGGACAGATGGATGAATGGATGGATGACAGGTAGATGATGGATGGATGAATGGGCTCATGGATAGATGGATGATGGATGGATGGACAGCTTGATTTATGGACAGATGGATGGATAGATGGACTCAAGGATGGATGTAAGGACAGATGGATGGATAAATGGACTCATGGATGGATGGATAGATGGATGGATGGACAGCTTGATTGATGGACAGATGGATGGATAAATGGACTCAAGGATGGATGTAAGGACAGATGATCGATAAATGGACTCATGGATGGATAGATGGATGGATAGATGGAAGGGCAGATGGATGGATGATGGATGGATGATGGATGGACAGCTTGATTGATGGACAGATGGATGAATGGATGGATGGACAGGTAGATGATGGATGGATGAATGGGCTCATGGATAGATGGATGGACAGCTTGATTGATGGACAGATGGATGGATAAATGGACTCAAGGATGGATGTAAGGACAGATGGATGGATAAATGGACTCATGGATGGATGGATGGATGGATGGATGGATGGATGGATGGACAGCTTGATTGATGGACAGATGGATGGATAAATGGACTCATGGAAGGACAGATGGATGGATGATGGATGGATGATGGATGGACAGCTTGATTGATGGACAGATGGATGAATGGATGGATGGATGAATGAATGGATGGATGGATGCAATGCTTTTTCAAGCTGCAAGTGGAGCTCTCTGAAGTCGTTACTACATCAGAGTTCCTTTCCTTTGAGGTGAATGGAACTCAGTATGAACATTGTTTATGGGGAACTCTCCAAATGTGTCAATACAGTATATTAGCGAGGGTTTTCAGTTTCCATACATAAGTTGCTTGGCTCAAGTGTTTTCAACTTTTAACGTTTTAAAAACTAATAATACTTTTATTTTCTCTAAAGAGTCACAAAGATGCTGCAGAGATTCTTCTTAGACCCATCTGAATTTAGTCCCCATCTGTCTCAGCCTAATGAGGTTTTATCCTCGACTGCTTGTTTGCAGGATCTTGTTTCAGTTCTGATCCACGTCTCGTGACTGATGAGAGATGGAGTGTAGATGATATTGAGAGCTTTGCTGTTTGATGCAGATCCTTTTTCAATAGACCAGAGCCTTCACAGGTGTCCATGGCAGTGATGGCACCCTACAACTCTATCCTGACCCCACGGTCTTGAAGTGCTCTGCACCTTCATGGCAGTAAATGCAGCCTTCAGGGACCTCATCATAAAGCGTCACACCTACCACCAACATTGCTTGTCTTCACTTCGAGGACACCCTCACCTGACAGAGTTCCACACCAGCTTGCTGCCTTCTATGGTCACCTACTGCCCCACCATCTCCACTGAGAAGGCATACCATGAGGAGCTGACTGTGACCAGAATCACCAACACCTGCTTTGAGTTGGCCAAGCAGATGGGCAAACATCATCGTATGCCCTGCAGTCTGTATGAAGTGATGAAGTGTGGAAGGGGCCATGACCTTTATAGGTGTACCATGGTGATGAGGTGCACAAAGACGTTAAAACCACCACCAAAACTTAGCCCATCATCTGGTTTGTGGGCTGGTGTCCTGTTGGTTTTAAGGTTAGCATCACCGACCAGACGCCCATCATTGTTCCTGGAGGAGACCAGGACACCGTGCACAGGGCGCTGTGCAAGATGAGCAACTCCACTGCCATCACCAAGGGCTGGATCAGACTTGATCACAAGTAGGGATGGGGCAGATCCGATCCAGTATCGGTATCGGTATCCAATACCAGCATAATTTAAGTATCGGATATCGGATCCAACCTGCCGATATTTCCAATCCAGCTTCAAAGAGCTTGTTTAGTGGTTAAGGGGAGTGGTTTTTGTTGTCTTTCCCATCATGCTTAGCAGTTTTTTAGTTTTTCCAGCTGCACCATGAGTGAGGAGGACATGTGTGTGGTATAGACCTGCCTCTTGTGTGCTGTTAAAGTTTGTGAGTTTCTTGTTGTAAGGCTCAAGCGTGTCTTCATTGGGTGTATCTCACACAATGTTAAAATTAATAGTCTCAGTACAAAAATTTAATTATACAGATTCATATACCTGAACAGTATCGGATCGGAAAAGTATCGGTATCGGTCGATACACAGTTTTTAAGTATCGGTATCGGATCGGAAGTGAGAAATGTGGATCGGTGCATCCCTAATCACAAGTTCAACCTGATCTGTGCCAAACACAGCTTTATCCTTGGCGAGGTTGGGGCGAGTTCTCTGAGACTTAGGAGGACATAGCAGCTCAGGAGGAGGAGAATGAAGAGGTGGGCATTGACTCCAACCAGGGGATTGCACGAAGAAAAAGAATTTGAATTGGTTGCACATGGATTCGATGGTCATATTTCACCATCTGATTGGTCAAATCAAAGAAGGCACTGATGACCTCAGTCAGCTGCTCTGTGCTAACAACATGGTGTTTTGAGTCACTGCTTTCCACCATACTACTGTCTACGTCCAAAATCTCCACCTTTAAATCCTCACAGTTCATTTGAGCTATTGTCGAAGACTCTTCATAGTAGGTGTGGCAACGATCGTCGTCCATGTTCTCCACTTCAACATTTCACTATTTCACTCAGGTCAAAATCTTTCTGACATCTCCATGCCGAGGATACAGACATTTACGAGCTAACACAGTTGCTAAGACTGAGCTGAACACAGCTTCTCAGACTGAGGAAGTCTTTCTGACGAAAGACAAAACGTTTCTACAGTTTTTTTGCTTTGTTTTGTTTTGTTTTTTGACTGTCCAGAGGACCAGACTTAGCTGTTTTGGACAGTTGCCAAGAGTTTCCAGTTTCTACAGTCTGCATTTGACATCATCCAGTCAGATTTGTTCCATTTCAAACTGGTACTAAATGCTGACAAAACTAAAGGGATGTTGTTTTCAAACAGAAAGTTGGTGCCAGCAGCTCTTCCTCCTACCTCATTCATACATGGTGTTCCTATTGAGTTTGTGGTTCTGGCAAATGGACTTTTAATTTATGCACATCTCTCTTTTAAGCCATGTTGAAAACTTAATGAAGAAACTGAAATTAAAACTGGGTTTCTTTTTTCAGAAATAGATTTTGCTTAACTCTGAATACCTGGAAACACCTTGTAACCGCTACCTTCCTACCGACCATTGACTATGGTGAATTATTTACATGAATGCTCCTGCCAGCTCCTGCAGATGTTGGATGCTGTCTACCATGGCGCGCTAAGATTCATAACTGGTTGTAACTACTGTACCATCACTGCACCCTGTATTCCTTGGTCAGTTGGTCATCATCTACATGGAGGCTCTCACATTGGTTCCTATTCATCTTTAAATCACGTCTTGGTGTGCTGCCTTCTTATATCTCCTCCCACATGTCACGCCGTCAGTGCAGTTACAACATGCGGCTTCAGACCGTCAGTACCTGCAGCGTTCCCTCAGTGCGGACTGAACTTGGACAAAATACCTTTTCTTACTCTGCTCCTGTTTCCTGGAACACCTTGCATATATAAACAGGTCTCTCTGGAAAATGAGTCCTTGTGACTCAATGAGACTAACCTGTATAAATAAAGACTGAATGAAAAAATATCCACTCCTACTTTATTTGTACTTTACTATCATCGTCTTCTATTTGGGTGTTTTGGTTTTCATTTGTGAACATTTGCAAGTTGGACGTGACTGCTGATTGTGAGCCTGTTGTAGAAACCACACGTGGCCAGAGGAGTGCAGAAGATTCTACTTCTGCACAAACATGAGCAACAAGAGGATTCTGCTCCTGAACAGACTAACAACTTTCAAATATACTTATTATTATACTTTTAGGTTTGGTCATACAAATTTGGGAAAAAGGTCAAAATCTTAATGATCCTTACCAACGTCCTGTGTTTCTTTGGAAAGGTGATTATAGCTCAGATGTATTGAAGTGAAGATCTTGTGAAGTTGTGAGCAATTAATATCTTACCTGTGGGCACCTGACAGTGCTCTCTTTGAACCTCAGTTTAATCTACGGTAGTTTAATTCTAACGAGACCAATAAGCTTAACATAATATTTAGCTAAGAGCTGAGTGGACGCTGCACCTTCAAGATATTAAGAGATCCAATGTTCCTTTCCACAACTTCCCTTCACATTGTCTGAAATATCCCTTCTGCACTTCCTATGTTTGAACATTCCTCAAAAGTTTCCACTTGGTGGAACATTGCTGGGACATCTGAACCACCCGCCCGTCCTGTCAGTGACATGTGAACTGTGTGTTGTGAAACTCTCAGGGCTTCCTTGTAAAAGTGATGGACCCCTGTGGGTTTTTCCAGTTTGACAGAGAACACCTCCTTTACTCCCGCTCTGCCCAAACAGGTTCATTCTTTAAAACAAGGTGCCCTCCATGCTTGAGGTGAATGTAGACCAGGGGTGTCAAACTCCTTTTGATCTGGGGGCCGCATTCAGCTTAATCTGATCTCAAGTGGGCCAGACCAGTAAACTCATTCCAAAATTACATAGAACGAACAGTAAGTCCACTTTTTTCATTGTATTAGTGCAAAGAAGAAATAAATTATAAAAATCTTTACATTAAATTAATTGTCCTTTTACACTTTTACTCAGTTTAACATTTATTTAAGACTTAAACACATAAAAACTGATCACAGTGATTGCACAACGTTTTAAAACATTTAGTCACAAACAGTTTTATAGGAAGAAGTCCATTTTTCTTGAAAAATCCGACACTCTGTGTCCACTTTTCTCTTTTTTGACAAGGACATTCCACTGATGAGGGTGCCCGACTGTCCGTTCCAACAGAAAAAGCGGGTAAAGCCATAGATATCATATATAAACACGGGTAATCGATTGAACTGATTAAAACACAGCGCTTCTAGCGGACAACTGCAGATTTTTAAGAAAACGCTTTTTTTAAAAATAATTAAGATTTATCCTCCGGTCGACTAAACCCCCTGGCGGACCGGATCCGGCCCGTATGTTTGACACGCCCATCGTAGTTCTGCAGTTGTTTGGTTTTATCCTGAGAATCTAACATCTGACCTTTAAAATGGGACTTTTCAGCAGCATCTTGAAAATCTCTGAAATGATTTTTACCCAGTACAAGTACATTATTATGGAAGCGATTATGTCTCATATTTAAAACTAAAATGGATTAGCAGAAATGCTTTTTCATTTCAAAGTCAAGCAGCAGTTTTTGACTCATAAATAAAATTTTAAATGAATAATCCAAACTGCATTTTCATGTTCTTCTTCGAGACTGCTCAATTTGTAAATTAATTAAAATGATAAATAAAATATCATTTAACATTTAATTTTCAAAATATGTCCTAGTAAAAAGGGACCAAAATTCATTTTGAAATGTCAATTTTGAAAATTAAAATGAAATAGCAGAAATGCTTTTCCATTTCAAAGTCAAGCTGCCTTTTTTGTCTCATAAATAAAATTTAAATTAAATCATTTTCATTTTCTAAATCAAGACTGCTCATTGTGTAAATTAATTAAAAAGATAAATAAAATAACGTTTAACATTTAATTTTCAAAACATGTCCTAGTAAAAAGTGACCAAAATTAATTTCTTTTATTGGAGAAAAAAAAAGAAGGAGTTTGTGTTATGCCTGTGGTTAACACAAACTCCTTTTTTTTCTCCAATAAAAGACGAACATAAAATATGTTGTCCCGAGTGGGATTCAAACTCACGTCAAGAAAAGGCTTGGAACTGAAACTCAATGCACTAACCACTGGACCACCAGATATGTTACATAATGCAGTTCCAGTTTTGCATTTAAGGAATAGCCTCTTGGAAAATCCTGGCTACGCTCGTGTAAAAGACGCTGATTTGTAATCAGTTATTAACAGAAATTAAACTCAGTAACACTAACATATACTGTATATCTTTGCAGCCTCTGCAACGGAGCAGCTGTGTGTGCACGTGCACTGGAGGGAGACATCTGTTTAACCAAGTATCGGCAGCAGGACACTTTCCTGTCTAAAACTCCGCCTGCTGCTAAAACAGCCAATCAGTGATTCAGTGGGCGTTGTGAAGCAGCCAATTGGAATTGCCAACTGAGATTGATTAATGTTACACTTTGAGCACGGTTGAGAGTGAAAATGAAAATGCAAATTGTTCTTAGTTTCCTCTGGAGCTCTGCTACAAAATGAGCAGTCTTGATTTAGAAAATGAAAATGATTTAATTTAAATTTTATTTATGAGACAAAAAAGGCAGCTTGACTTTGAAATTAAAAAGCATTTCTGCTATTTCATTTTAATTTTCAAAATTGACATTTCAAAATGAATTTTGGTCACTTTTTACTGGGACATGTTTTGAAAATTAAATGTTAAACGTTATTTTATTTATCTTTTTAATTAATTTACACAATGAGCAGTCTTGATTTAGAAAATGAAAATGATTTAATTTAAATTTTATTTATGAGACAAAAAAGGCAGCTTGACTTTGAAATGGAAAAGCATTTCTGCTATTTCATTTTAATTTTCAAAATTGACATTTCAAAATGAATTTTGGTCCCTTTTTACTAGGACATATTTTGAAAATTAAATGTTAAATGATATTTTATTTATCATTTTAATTAATTTACAAATTGAGCAGTCTCGAAGAAGAAAATGAAAATGCAGTTTGGATTATTCATTTTAAATTTTATTTATGAGTCAAAAAATGCTGCTTGACTTTGAAATGAAAAAGCATTTCTGCTAATCCTTTTAATTTTAAATATGAGACACAATGGCTTCCATACATTATCCTAGTACTTTCCCCTAATGTGGATATTTTTGAACCAGGCTCACATTAGTTTGTGTGCCTCAGTGATCAGAAGAGATCTTTTGATTTTGTGCCCCAGATCTTACAGCATCAAATCAAAAACCACAGTTTTCTGAAAACTTAGAATAAATAAACATGTTTACATAAACAACTTTAATTAGGCCCAGCCGTCATCTTTATGTATCAAAGGGGAGATTAACTAAAGTTTTTTTTTTCCATGACAAATTTGTGAACATTTAATCTGACCTGTTGTAGTTTAAAGCCCTGTTTGGACAGATGAGCTAAAGGCTGAAATCAAAGTGTAACACCTCAAACCTTTACAGCTCACATCTAATGCTATTTTTAGACCATTACATCGTCATCGATCATAACATAAGATGAAAAGCTTCGATATTGTTGGAAGCTCAAATAGCAGCAGCAGCTAGCTGTAGCACCATCATAGTATTTCTAATAACTGTCTACATGGAACATGCAATAAATGTTGAATGAAAAAATAAATCCCTCCCATGAAGAATGTCTGTGTCACTCTGTGCACGGAGATTTTTCAATTTCAGGCTCTCTCTCCTCGGCCAGAGATTTTTTTCCCTCCAAGTCCCTTTAAGTACGTCTGTCTGAACAGGTCTCACTTGTAAATGAGTCTTCGAGGCTCCATGCGATTTATCTGTATAAATAAAGGTTGAATGAACAATTAAGAGTTAGCTCAGCTTTTAACAGGAACTTGTAGGTTTGATCATATTTCACCAGTTTTGTCCTCCCTTCACTGGCTCCCTGTACGTATCAGAATACATTTTAAACTTCTCCTGTTGACCTTTAAGTGTGTTAATGACCCTTGTATCTCTGAGCTCCTTCAAGCACATGTTCCTTCTCGGGAGCTGAGATCATCTGACCAGCTGCTTTTGGTTGAAGCTCAGAGATCGGTCTTTTTCAGTCGTGGACCATAAACTTTGGAACAAGCTGCCCCAACATCAGACAGACCACTTCACTTCCTGTTTTTAATTCCATTTTGAAAGCTCATCCGTTTTCACTGATTTTTAACACAGCGTGATTTACTGGTAGTATATATATTACATTTTTCTTTTGATGCTTTTAAGTAATTGTTAGTTTTTCTTTAATTACTGCCTATGATCTTATTGTTCAGCCCTTTGGCAACAGCTGCTGTTTTAAATGTGCTTCATAAATACATTTTATATTCAGTGATTTAAAAAAAAGTTTGTATATGAACCACAACATTTTTGTTTTTATACAATTATTAAAGATACTTGTGTTTTGGAGGTGTGTCCAGATGGAAAAGCAGATATTTGCTTCTCCATACGGTCCCAGTTTGTCAAATAATAAAACTAAAACTCTGCTTTTTGCGCTGCAGCATACTGTACTTTTAAAATATTTGACAATTTCCTGTTTTCTTCTCACAATAGTCCTCGCAGGTGTCTGAACATCCTAGAGTGCACAATTTGTATTTTCTGTCAACATGTATGCAAACTGCAAATGTTGGCCCAACTTTCATCAGAGTCCATGTAAGCATGGTGTTCAGTAGGTTTCCAGAAAGATGGAGCATTTTCCTGACAGTTGTAGAGAGATAGTGGCTTTAACATGAAAGACAGGACAACAGCCAGAAGTTTGAAAATGCTTTATTTCACTTTTCCACCATAACACGACCACGCAGATTACAGGCTCGTAAATGTAGGCACACAGAGCTGCAGGTTCTCTGGGGAACAAGAGGCACCAACAGATTTATCACTTGCTGCTTCTGGATCAGTTATCTGGCAACAAACACCATCTCATTCACACACACAGGAAATCTGAACGACCGGGTCAGTCGTGGTCCAAAATGTACCACAGGGAGGGGTCGGGGGATATTTAGAGCTGCAGTCCAGACTCCAATCTATTCAAGCCAGCTCTAAAATCCTACACAGAAAACTGATGTGAACGCCTCTGAAACCATTAGTGTTTTAATCCAGATTACTCCTAACCAGTGTGTGTGTGTGTGAGACGGCCGAGGCAGCGGTCGCGTCATGTCCGCTGCAGTTTGAGGTTGTTGTGACTTCAGCTTCTCCGTCTCCCAGAAGTTTCACAGTGACTGATCCCAGGGTGCTCCCATCCCCCTACATGCCCATCACCCCCAGTCTTCCATTTTATCCAGCCCTGTTTGTTCCCAAAATACTGTACTCCCCTCGGCATCCCTGACCCCCGCCCGTCCACCCCCTCCCTAATGACGAAGAGTGTGCTCATTTGCTGACGATGATTCCTCCCCAGGTCTCGTGCTTGGTTCCTGGTTTCAGGTGGGTGATGGTCACCTCCACCGCCTGGACCTTCTCCAGTTTGGGCGGGATGGAACAGACCTTGTAGCTCACTTCATCGCCCTCCACCGGCACGTACTCCCCCTCGATGCTGGACGAAGACAAAAAGGTTCAAACGTTAGAGAGGGGAGAATAAAACCGCTCTGCTCAGCTCGATTTCCCTCCATTTCATAAAAACACACACACACACACACACTGAGCTTTTAAACAGTAAATCCTACAATTTCTGAGGATTCATACAAGTGTTTTTCATTTACCCTTTATTCATACAGGGTAGTCTCACAGAGTCACGAGAACTCATTTTAAAGAGACTTGTTTAGGGAGCAGATGTTGGGGGTTAAGGGTCTTGCTCAAGGGCCCAGAGTGGAGCGAATGAGGGTGGAGACAGGTGTGGGTGCTTCACCTTTTCCACCCATATTTTGATGTCATCAGTCTGGGGAGCTGAACCTGCAACTTTCCGATCACAGGCCCATCTTCTCTAACCTCTGTGCCACCACTCCCCAAAATATAAGACATTTCCCGCAGGTTTCAGCCTGTAAGTTGCAGTTTTTTATAATTTTACGTGTCCTGCAACTTACAGATCGAAGCGACATATTTATGGATTTTTCCCATATTTACAAACCATTTTTTGGCTGAGATATGACCATTTTCATTCATTGTGACTGGAAAAAAAATTGAGCAGTACCACTTTCAGTCACTCGATGGCAGCAGAGTAGTAATAGCTGTATGGCATGCTGTTGTATCATGTAATGGGAAACGGTGGCTATAATGACAAATTCAAGACAAAAACAACTGGACTTTATTATAAAGAAAGTTCATGCTCAGTAATCCAGGTACCAAATCCAATAATTATCTGGAAGTCCTCTGACTGATGATGCCCTCCGGATGGAGGGTGAAATGTTTCTATAAAAAAAGAAACTGTCCAGATGACCGACTGAGAATTATTGGATTTATTTATTATATTTTACTTGATACTTTTTTTTTGTCTTCAACTTTTTTGAATTTACCATGTCCTGGATGACTGAGAATCTTCACCAACTATTAATGATACAATCGACCTGCCATAGTTTCCCACCTTGGTTCTGCTTGCTGCTTGGACTGACCAAGCTGCACCGCCCCGGTGAAATGCAGCTAATTTCACCATAAAAGTGCATTTATTAAGCAAATATTAGACTGAGACACCCCTTTGCTATAATTTCAAGCAAACAAATATTTTTTTTAGGTGGTTATCTTGTTAAATTTTAAAGAAATGCTGCGGCTGGTCAAGCTGCGTGTGCCCGCTTCGTAGCAGCAAAACTATTGTTGAAATGCAGCTGATTTGACTATTAAAGTGCATTTATTACGCAAACATTAGATTGATACACACTTTACTACAGTTTCGAGCAAACAAATTATTGTTTTCAAGTGTTAATCTTGTTAAATTCTTGTTAAAGTCCTCGCGTGCACGCTCCTGCGGCCGCCATTTGGCAGCCCATTGGTTTTTGGCACAGCACTGGTTCACATTTCCGTGACGTGTAACAAACGTGACGCATCAGTGGTGATACATAATAGATGCAACGTATTTTTGGATTTTTTCCACTTATTTAGACAAATATGGACTGATGCGACTTATAGGGCGGAGCGACGCGTACCGGATAAAGTACGGTAGTCAAATGAAACTGTCAGCACTTGGCGTCTTGGCGATATGACAATCATTCATATTAATCAATTCGACTAAATAATGTCAGAAACAAAAAAGCCACAAGAGCCAATCAGAGGACACGTTTATGTTCAGTGTAGAAGCAAAACATGGACCCAGTGACACTGGAATAACATGTGCCTGTCAAAATCATAACCTTTTTATCAACACGTGTTCAAGTTCCTAGAGTTTTCCCTGTCTGGAAAACATGAACATTATTTTCCAGATTTTCCCTGATTTTCAGAGCAGTGAATCCTGATTAACCTCCTGAGCCCCAAGGTTTTGTTTTGGTGTCATTTGTTCCTTTATCCAACGCACATGGGATTAGTAGCTAATAAGTTAAATAACTAGACTGTCATGGGACAGGAAGTGGTTTTAGAACAAAATTACATGCTCATATGAGGACGGGAGGGTTATTTTTTTATTTTATTTTTCTTTGCAAATTGGGGTCAGAAGGTCCCAATAACTCTAAAAACAACATTTCAGCTTTCTATGATAAGCAGTTCTCTAAAAAAATCAACATGAGGACCTAGGAACTGAGGACGTGTGAAAACAGCTGCGTGGGTTTTCTCCAGGTACTCCAGTTTCCTCCCATAGAACAAAACATGCATGTTAGACTGATTGGTAACTCTAAAGTGTCTCTAGGTGTGAGAGAGAGTGTGAATGGTTGTTTGTCTCTATGTCCCTGTGATGGACTGGAGACCTGTCCAGGGCGTCCTCCGCCTCTCACACAGTGATAGCTGGACATGGACACCAGTGACCCCCTTGACTTGAAAAGGAAGACGCGGGTAAAGATAATGGATGGATGTTGAAGCAACCCACAGTGTGAATGAAGAGAAGTTTACAGGGAATCAAACCATCAATCTGTTCTTGAACGCCTCAGCTGGAGTTCAGTCAGTGAAGTGGTCACTGGACGGCGGCTGGTAGCCCTGCTCCAGCCTCTCATGCAGCTCTTCAACACGATTCGGAGCAAAGCATCAAATGCTCTTGAAAATATTCTCCTCCCGACGATTTACTGTGGTAAAAGTACAAGTACAGCAGACTGCAGAAGTATTCACCCCTGGCTTTCTTTCCATTTTATTGCCTTGCACCTGGAATTTAAATTAATTATCACTTTAATTATAAGTAATGGACTTGTGTAGAATTAAGGTTAAATTGTGATGTCATGGGACCAGCTAATGTATTATGAAAAGGAAGTATTTTTGAACTGAAAAGTGGTGATTTTATCAGATACTGCCTAGTATAAGGCAGACACCTTCAGGTATTATTATTCACCTCTTTCTGCCAACTTCCACAATATCTTTATCCTTCAGTCAACTTTAACACGGCCCGAACCGCGAGGTGACCCCCCACAAATGTATATCAAAACGACTGGCTCGGCACCGTGATGTGTGCCATCACTTTAATTGGCATTTCGTGTTACCATGGCGACATGATTTGCAAACAAAGACACAATTTTTGCCTACAAACTCCTCACTCTAAAACTGCTATCAAGTAACAACTTACAGTGTGGATGTCCCTGAAGAAAACAGAGTCACTGCTGGATATGTTTGAAACTCACAGAAAGTAATCAGCAGATAAATGTCTAGAACTGATTAACATTTGGAGCCATTTTGATTCAAGATGGCTGCCACAGCTACCTCAGAAAACACAAAATTGACCTCAACTATTATTCTTTGACATATTGAGCTGAAATTAAGTATGATTGTAGGGGTGGGCGATATGGCTCAAAAATTATATTGTGATATTTCAGAGCATTATCACAATAACGATAAATTTCGTGATTAAAGAAGAAAAGAAATCAAATTTATTTATTTGACAAAATTAACTTAACATGTTGCTTTGCAGTATTATATAAAATTTAAAAAAACAAGGGGTAATTTTACTGAAATTACTTTATTTAGGAAAGTATTCAGTCTCCAAGTATAAAAATAAAAAAATAAAAAGGATCCTTCTGTTATTTAGATTGAAAAAGTCTGCACAAAATATAGATCAACAAAATCCACCACAAAAACTAAACTGCCAAATGAAGCTTAAGATCTATGGGTATAAATGAAACCCACAACAAAATATATGTTGCCTTTAAATGAGCTATAACTTCCAGAACTTGTAACAAGGTGATCAGCTGACCCTGAAGCTTGTTGTGTTTCAGCTTCATCTATTCATGCAGGAATTATTCATTTATCTGACTGATCTGTCTCTGATCACCTGCCTCTTGGTCCATGGACCGACTGTGGAACTTAAGAGACAGTTGAGCTGCACGCGTTTGTACAGACAGTTTAGAGCGAGGGAGATGCAGCCTGCAGCGGCTGCTCAGAGAGTGGTGGGGGGACAGTTCAGCTGTCTGTAACTGCAGTTTAAAGCTGGATGGAGAGAACTGAGACGTGCGTTGTTTGGTTTTAGCATTTTAGCTAGCTAGTATTGTGCGTAAGTAATTAGCGTTAACCAGTACCGACAGGTGGAGGGGGGGGTGCGCAATTCGGTTTGGTCGTTTGAAGCGCTCGGTTGTTAAGGGGACGGGGCGCCCTGACGTATTACGTCATGAAATTAGCATATCATGATATAACTTTTTTGCTCGGGCAAGCTTTTTTTTTATACCGGTATTACCGGGAACGATATACGGCCCAGCCCTATATGATTGTAGCTGAGAGTGAGTTGTAATACATTCCTAATGAAAATTAAATATTCAAGATGGCCGCCTTAGCTAAAAGAGGGGAAAAAAAGAGGCAATTTTGTCATTTTTAGAGATATTGAGGTGAAATTTGGTGTAATTGTAGCTGAGAACCACCCCTAATAGATTCTGACTGAAAATCAAAAATCCAAGATGGTCACCTGAGCGACAAAGGAAAAGTTAACATTAGTCAATCTTAAGTCATATTGAGCTGAGACTTGGTGTGGTGATAGCTGAGAACGTTTCCTATCACACACACACTGAATCCAAATCAAAAATCCAAGATGACCGCTTTAGCGAAAAGAGAAAAAATATGATAACTCAGCCATTTTTAGAGCTATTCAGCTGCAATTTGTTATAGTGGTAGCTGAGAGTGAACCCAAACACATTTTACTGTCAAATAAACATATTATATTGGCAGCAGCCTGGCAGTCCCCGTCAACATTTCTCCAGGAACTTTCTAGTTTACATTTCTCAGTATTTAGCAACTCGGATCTATTTCCAGTCTCTGCTGAGGAAAAACATCCCCACAGCATGATGCTGCCACCACCATGCTTCACTGTTGTCAGCATGAGAGGTTTGTACAGTTCATGGTGTTGTCCTCGATTACCTAAAAGTTCAGTTTTAGCCTCATCGGACCACAGCACCGTGTTTGGAGGCTCCAAAGGCAAAACACCATCTTTTTATGAAGCTTGGTTATTCTAGGACAGCATCAGAACAGATTTATACTCTGAGAACTCACAGGTGGATCTTACTCATCTATAAATGTGGCTTCTGTACAGAAAACTTTAAAACTTATTTTAAATTCCAGGTTGTAAAACAACAACAAAAAAACACAATTGGGGGGGACGACGACACTTCTGCAGCCCACTGTACAAGTTTAAGCGAGTGAAACCTTTAATAACAGCTGCTGCTGTGTTTGACGCCCCCTCTGAACCAGCGCTGCAGACTTGAACGGGCTCGTTTTGTCAAAGAGTACGTACCGGGTAGGTGTTGAAGTGAGCGGACGTGTGTTTTCTGTTGTGTGTGTGTGAAGAACAAAGGGCCTGCAGTGAAGGTCACTCTATACTCCGCTGCCCTCCCACACGCTCCTCACTCCTCTTTGTCAGCACTGTCCTCGTCTCCCACACACAGCCGAGGCATCGCTCCATGACTGATGGAGCCGAAGCAGCCTTCTAACATCCTCCTCATCATCACAGCCTCACTCTAACCTGTCCACACACACACACACACACACACACTCACTCTGAGATGTGAACAAAGATGTCGCTCCCTCCGTCTGATGGCGTGATGAAGCCGTGGCCTTTGGAGCGACAGAAACATTTACACACTCCGGTGAACACCGGACCCTCTGCAGCACGGGCCGCCCTGCAGGGAGAGGGGGTCAGTAACAGGAACAAAACACAAAAAGATTAAAAACACTGAAGGAAAATATTGAAGTAAATGTATTGTTTCTGCTGTTTCAATCTGAGCAGAGGATACGACTGATTCATCTCAAAGAAAATGCTACATTTGAGTCTGGAAGAGGCGAAACAGATTATTTCAATAATTTTTAAATCTTTTTGACTACAAACACAAACATCTGCATGTTCTGGAAGATTTACACAAGACCAATACGTTTTCCACTCCTAGTGGATTGATTTAACAGAACGTCTGAGGATGTTCTGGGCCTTGGAGATCTTTCTGGATCCTTCCCGCTTGTACTTTTCAATACTCTTTTCTCTGAGCTGAACCGCGGGCGTCACTTATTTCATATTTTTATTAAACTGGTATTAATCCGTATGAATACATAGCTAACGAGATGCCAATTGAAGCAGGGCTTAGCCTCAGGAAAATACTTTTTTAAAAATCTTTTCAGAAATTAAGCAGATTTCACTCAAGTTTTATGTACGAGAGTAAAAATCCAGAATACACTCCATCGGACTCTGCCCAACTCCAGCAGCTTTTTAACAATCATATTATTTGACTTTTAACCTTCTCAGACTGAATGAAAAGAGTCCAGAATATAAGTCTGGCTCAGACCTGAAGTGTTTTAGCACTTAAACACATCTGAAATACTGTCTGATGTATTTTACCTGGTCTTTATTCTGTTTAACATCATATTATAAACCTTTATAGATTTGTTTGACCTAAAAACATCATTTTTTAATGAGGGGTCTTAAAAGTTCAATAACTCAAACATCTACCCACGAGTCATAAAAAAACCAATGACCTCAGCAAAAATGTTGATCACATTTCACATAAAAGCTTAAAAATAAGACTTAAACCTTTTGAAACAGCTTACAATTACTATTTTCTGAATCGTTATGATTTACTTTACTAAACTTTGATTTAACCATTGTTTGAGTATATTTGTTTTAGTAAGATTTTTTTAATGTACCCGGTACACATTATTTACTTATTGTTCGTAGTTATGTACAGTATATATGTAGGCTATATGTATACAGTATATATATTCATTTAAAGAGATGTCTAATCCCCACTGAATCTAGTGTCTGTCTAAATGTTTTGCACTAGAGCATTATTCGAATGGAGCCGGGGGCTCGAGGCCCGGTCTCGTTGTGTGTTTGAGGGGGTCCTCACGCTGAGTAGGTCCTGTTCCTGCGAGTGGGCAGGGGGCTGGGGATGAGGAAGCCTCTCATTGGGGAGGGCGAGCGCTGTCTGAACTTGGCTGGAAGCTGCAGGGCCTCTGAAACAGAAAGTGTTGCATCAGGACCAACATTAGACGGCAGCGGGGTTCATCCCTGCGCTGCTTCTGTGACCCAGCCTGCAAGAAGAGAGAGCAGAGAGCAGACAACGGGCTCTGCAGAGGATCTGAAACCTTCTGCTTCAGTACATCCAACAAGCCGAGGACAGAAACACTTTAGCTTTAGTCCTTGTTAGGGTCAGAACAGCAGAGCCCTGTACTGTGTCAAGAAACATCATGGTCATCAAACTGGACCCAGAACATCAGTTTACAAAACAAAACGTGCGGCAACAACCTCCCGACTGTCATTCTTCATTAATTCAATTAAAAACAACTTTATTATCCCAAAGTAAAATTAATGTTGCAACTCATTGATAGAGGATTTCAACAAAACTTAATACTTTAATGTACTCTGACAAAACCATTACCCAGCTTACTTCAATCAAAGTTCGCTGTTTGCATCAACACTTTATCTGAGAAATACAAACATGTTGTTTTTCTGGATGCAGAACAAACGAGTCCTTAAGTTTTGCTCATGATTAAGACAATGTTTTAATATGATGTTCCTTTTGAACAGAACCATGACTTCTCGTCTGTTTTTATCTGTGAACCGTCAGAAACTTGTGTTACTCATCAACTCCTCCTCTATCTTCAATAAATACGCACGCACAAGCGGACCAACTCGGGCTTTGCTGGCATCATGTTTTGAAACCTAGTTTCAAAGGTGTACTGAAAGCAATTTCCCCTTTTTAAAGTTTGTGATCAGTGTTGAACTCAATTCTTGTCTCTTGTGTGGTTCTTATTTAAGGTGAAGGTGTTTAAAATTCCCATCACTCATCATCCTGGTTTCATTCAAGAGTTGTTCTAGATGCTGATGGCTGTGGGCAGGAAGGATCTCTTATAGTGGTCCATCTTACAGCGGATCAGAAGAAACTGGTTGCAGATGATCATCCGTCTACTTGAACTTGGCGGGTGTCAGTCTTCCTGGGCAGGAGGACCACCTGAATGTTGGGCAGAACTCCTCCCAGCAGACTGCCGAGTCCCTCATCACTGTGGACAGCAAGCCGTAGGCGTCGGGGGACGACCTCGGTCCTCTCGCTGTCACGAGCTACGCCTCCCGCCAGCTCCAGGATCTCGGCGGTCAAATACTCAACCCGCCAGGTAGATGGGAATGCATCCATGGCACCTCCTTTTCAACTAATTTGGGATTTAGGGCTGTAGTTGAGTATTTGAGCTTTGAGATGTTAATTAGCTGCTCTCGGTTGTTAAAAAATAAATATAAATAAAACCTGGTTGCGCATCATAAATGTCCAAAAGTAAAGAGGTTTCAGTAAAAATGCAAGATGAAAATTAATATCTCAGACAGACGCTGAAATAATAAAAGATACTTCTTTAAATGTTTCCCATCAACAAACTGAGAAACGTAAAGAAACACAATGAAACAACCATTTATTAGTACCGGTAACTGATAAAACGACACGTGAAATGTAAAAACACAAAATAAAACGTCCACGAGCTGATGAGTTTTGAATAATAAATGAACTAATAAGTGATGTAATATTTTATATGTTTTGGTAGTTGTTTATTGTTGTGTGGAACTGGTAAACAAACCTATTTGAAATGTGGATCCTTAACGTCCACAGTCACGTGTTCTTTAATGTTCCCTCGTGTGCACGCGTGCAGTGGGACCGACACAGATTCACCGCCTGCAGCTCTGACATGTGTGAGGCGAGCGTATGCTCTCATTTAAAACTAAAGTTAAGGGTTTTATTTATTTGGATGAGCTGTTAAACCAGTGTCAACATATTTATATAAAACCTAAAAACAAAAATTGACCAAACGCGCTTTACAATTCAGTCAAATGAAAATTTAAAACTAAAATAAGAACAAAAAAACAACAGAAATCTTGTGAAAAATCAAAAACACTATTTTGATTGAAGTTACTTTGTTTAAATTTCCTAAAATTTATAAACTTGTGGATATTATGCCCATTTATTCATAGGAAGTTTATTATGACTCGCTCTGGCAACCTCTGAGGGAACAGCCGAAAGAAAAACATTTAGAAAAACAAAATAGAAAATACAGTATATGAAATACACATTTCATAAGCCCTGCTGTTTAATTACCGTAATTTCCGAACGATAAGTTGCAATTTTTTTCACAGGCTTTGAACATGTAGCTTATACAACACTGCAGATATTTTATGGATTGTTTTTGACATGCTAACGAGCTTCAACCCACCAAAACAATTAGCCTCGTCACACCGCAGTGGTGCACGTCTCTCTTGTGGGGTGGGTCCTCGTAACTCAATGAGACTACCTGGATAAATGAAGGTTAAAAAATATCAAAACAATGAAGTGTTTCATTGGTCCACTGTGACCTGTTCAGACAATTTGTTTCCCTGCACCCTGGGGGCGTGGCTTACATACAGGTGTGCTCAATAGTCTGGAAATAATGGTAATTAAGTAAATGTTGCTATAGTAGAAATGCAATTACTGATATTTATTTTTATTTTTTCCAGTAAGCTACATTCAAATAAACAAAAATGGTTAAATTGTGTCTTCTGGACCAGTTTCTTTATGTGAAGAAACGTTTGATGCTCCATAAGTGAGACTCCAACAGGAGGTTGTCCTGAAACACAGCAGTGAAGGCTACTTATGGACAAATCTGACTGACAGACCGCAGACTGAGGAAGTCCTCTGGATGGGGGACAAAACTTTTCTTCACTTAAAGAAACTGGTCCAGGTGACATAACTTACGGTAATCATTTTTGTTGCTATCTACCTGGATGATTGCGTGTACAAAACTTTATTCAAATAATAATAATAATTTATTCATTTCATAACCTTAAAAACAAATTAATTATATATTTACAACAATTATATTTACAACAATTATATTTACAACAACAACAAATAAATACTCCATTGGTGGTTCTTGAAGTCAAAATTAATCAGGAAGAAAACATTTCACCTTAAAGACAGTTCTTTACGTGACACATGCAATGAATTAAACTTGATGAAGGCAAACATTTGTGACAGCTGTGATTACGATCTTGACTAAAATAATAAAACTGTTTTTCTCTAAGTGAGCAGCTCCGCTTGGACTTCTCTTTGATTCACAAGTGATTTCTTGTTCTGCACAGATTGATTTTAAAAGATTTAACCTTGTTAAATTAAAGATTTGTTGGATCCTTTAAAACCAAAAATCCTGCAGAAAACTTCAGACACGCCTCCAAAATATGATATGCGTTTACCTGGAGAAGTTGGGGGTGCTGCAGAGGCAGGAGGAGGGGTAACGGATCCAGAGCCCTGGACTGGCGTGGCCTCAGAAGACATGTTGGAGGAGGCGGAGTCAACGCGTCAGACAAAGATGGAGAGTCACAGCTTAGTGTTGCGTATTGAACACCTGCGAGGAGGAGGACAAGAGATGCATACAAATTTAGAACTGGACCTTCAGCCTGAGCGGAGCAACGTTTACAGAACAGGTTTATTTATCCTCCTCGGCGAACATCTGCATTTTCTATTCACTTTCTGGTCCACGACCCCCCCCTGCATGAACGGTCCCCAGAAAAACAAACAGAAGAGTCAAACAGTGACCAGCTGGTGGCACGGTCACAACCTTCGTTACCACGGCAACAATACTTTGAGAACTGTCCGACGCTCTGTGACCTAACAGAGACGAGGAGGTCCTGGACTGACATCACTGTCCAGCCAAGCCCAGTTAGAGGAGTGGTGGAAAGAAAAGCTCCAGTCGGTTGTTTCTGCCGTGTGTTTCTTCTTAAACACAGCGAGAGGAAATAATCATAAAGACAACAGGAGTTCAACTATCTATAGTTTCCCCAACAAAGTCCATACTCAATGATCCAGAAGTAAAATCCAACAATGTTCATTCAGGTGCAGAGCATCCTACGGTGCTCAACTTGTTCAGTAACAAACCACGAAGCAGCTGGAAGAAATATTCTTAAAAGACCCGTTCTGATCAGGATTTTGATGAAATTATTCTCGTAGCTCAGATGACGACGACGACGATGCTCTTTCTCACAAAGATATAAGAATATTTAGGCAAGACTTAAGACAGGGGAAATAATGACCACATGTCAGACTTCTACGAAACACAAGTTCAGGTGTCATGATGTTCTGAGGCTTGGTCAGTGAATGACCAGAGGGATGGACTGTGAAGCAGGAGTGGGCCATATCGTCTCGTTTACGATAATACCGGTGGATTTTTTGACACCGGTGAAAAAAATTATATTGCGGCATCTGTAACGTTTTGGGTTGATATTATGGATGGAGAGGAGGAAATTATGCCCCTTTTCCACTACCGGCCCAGTCTGGTCCGGTTAGGATCGGCTCACATGCACGGTTTTGTCTCCATTTAACTACTGCAGCCCTTCTGTGGGCGGGGTGTAGAATCTCACTCGTCCTACCACGTGGTGGCGGTAGTGTTACCTCAAGCTATTTACTAGCCACCACTAAACGTTAGAAGAAGAACACCCTGCAAGACCTTGTCTCACCACCTGTTGGCGGTAATGTCCCTTGAGCTATTTAATGCTCTAATATTACTTTATAGACTTTTCAGCTTGTTTTAAACCCATGTGTTTTCCATTTTGTTTCTTTATAATAAAGATTATTCTCATATATGCACAAGGATCCTGTTAACATTGCTTAACACATCAATCGCACTGCCCTGTAATCAGTTAAACTATTTTTACAGTAAGGTACAGATTAGGAATTAATTAGGTTTGAATTGGCCCTGTAATATTAAATGTTTGTATTTCATTAAATTTAAACGGTAATATTTTGTCAGGGATAATTCAAAGTCAAATGCAAAAGGATAATTTGGTTTAAACTGTCCGTTAAACATTAAAAGCATGTTTCTTTAAACGTAAAAACAAAGTATTAATAATTAAATGTTTGTTGATCAGGAAACTCGTTTAGGCATCCAAGAACAGCTTCATCGGTGTTGATGGCGACGTCTTTGCATCCTTGGAAAAGCTGCTGCACCACGACCCGACATCAGGAAGGATGGATGGATGGATGGCTGTTCAAATCTAATAATCTTTTTTCTTATGATTCTTTAAAGGTCAAATGCAAATGGAAAATATTCTTAACTTCCAGTATGTTTTTAAACAAACACTATACTGTACACACTTAACATTGTAAAATATGTTTAGGAAATTATTGTTCAATGAGACCACTTAAGAAAAAAAAGTTTATTATGAAAACTAAGAAGTGAAAAAAGCACAAAAATAAATACTGCATACACCTAAATGATTTTTTTCTTGTTGTCTCATGTGCTTCCTCCAGAAGACAAAAGTTGATAAATTCTGGTGTTGACTTCTTCGTCTTAACTGTAAAAAAAGAAAAACATGGTTACCGGTAATTCAGTCTAGAAACAGTTTTATATGTAGATATATTTTATAAGATATATATACATATATCAAATATATCAGAAACCACAAAGCAGATATTTTTCAAACCAACACAGTGTAATCACTACATGTTTATATACACACTGTAAGCTGTTGAAGTTATTTGAATTAAAATTCGATTTTTTATAGACATAAGTGTGTCGACCTGGCTTGTTTTTTTTCTACTAGTATTTAACACATTATATCTTATATCTCAGAAACCACAAAACAGATATTTTTCAAACCAACAGAGTGTAATCACTACATGTTTATGTGCATACTGTAAGCTGTTGGAGTTATTTGAATTAAAATTCGATTTTTTAATAATTTATTTTCGTAGCACATGTAACAGGTTTGGAATTAGTCAAAACAAATCAATTTAAATCCAGCAGATTTGACCACAACGTGACATTAAGGACTTGTTAACCTGAGGAACCCTCGTGGTATAAAGCCAGCTATGAAATATATGTTTTAAGCTTTTATTTAGCTACATTTAAAAGAAAGAACGCCGATCGACCCCACCCGCGCGTGCATGTGATGTGCACGTGTCGACCTACTTTGTTAAATCCAGCTGATTTGACCACAACGTGAAATTATTAAGGAACTGTTAAGCTCAAGCACCCTCTTGATATAACGTCAGATATGAAATATATTTTTTAAAGCGTTTATTTAGCTACATTATAGAAATAAAGACGGCTCACGTGCGCGCGCGGGCGCGCGCGTGCACGTGGCGAAACTACTTTTTTAAATCCTGCCGTTTTGACAACAACGTGAAATTATTAAGGAATAGTTCGGCTTAAGACACATGTTTGCTGTAATTTTAAATACAAATAATTGTTTTTACCGTGTTAATCTTGTAAAGTCCTTCGGTGTTTGTTCCCTCGCGGCAGCCACTTCCTCAAACTCAGTCCAGCCTCCTCCCCACGGTTCGGGGCCAGCCGGCCTGGGACCTGCTCTGAGATGAGTCCGGAATCTTGGCGCGGCGCCGCGCATCTGTGAGGTGGAAATGCTCTCCAACGCGCGCTTGGCACGCAAATATGACGTCACATCCGACCCGGGCCACCAAGTGAAAAAGGGGCATTAGTAGCCACACTGGTACTGAGAATTCCACAGTGTTGTCCTTTTAATCAGCAAACATCTTCAACAACCTTACAAGCCCGGTTGAACGGCCGTTATATAAACAAACAAAATAAAATAGCATCCAAACAACCCGTAACGTTATTACCATAGAGAGCTAGTCCATGTGTGTGTCATCAGCACGTTTCTCCAACGCTCTCTACAGGGAGACGGTGGGCGCATGCGTGACATCATCAGTGATACTAGAGTGTCTTAAAGAGACAGTGCACAATTACGGTTGTTACATATTCCCCCCCGCCGAAAAAAAGGCTGCCCTCAGCCGAACACAGCAAAGGTACAGTCAGTAATTAACAAACTTCCATACATGGATAAGCTGTTAAAAAATTTAACGGAGAATATGCAGCACAATATTGTAAAACTGGCATACATGACAGTTTCTAACAAAAGAAACATTTGTTTGGATGACAACCGTGAAATGAAAACAGGGCAGTCCGGACAACTACAACCTTGGAATTCCTATTTTGCACTTTTTTTTTTTTAAATGCCAGAACTACTAGTATAATACGTGAAAAACATTTAGACATGGCTCTTACAAAACATAGGTAATAGTCACCTAACATCAATGAACACAGAAGCCGTTTTCGCATTGGCCAGCCCTCAATGCCCCGGGCCGCCCCATGGTGGCTCTGGGCCACCCGCGTTCATTACGCATTTGCCGCAGAGCCGCCTTGAAGTGGGTGGGCAGTTCTCTGGAAGTGGGTGGGGTGCTCTCTTCACGTGGGTGGAGTGTTCGTGTTTTAAGAGAGGAGACTCCGCAAAAAAAAATTGTTAGCTGGATATATATATATTAGTGTTTCTGAGTTTAATTTTTGTTAATAACTGATCACAAATCAGCTTATGTTACAACGTAAATAACAACGAAGCGCGCACCCATTTCCGCCTTTCAGCGCGACTTGAATGTCATTAAAATATAACTAATACAGTATTGTCTAACTGTTGCGCGTAGCCAGGGTTTTAAAATATAACTAATAATCTCTAACTTCTACGTGCAGCTAAAATGTTAAGAGGAGTGATTCCTATATGGGTAAGGTGGACACCTGAAAAATCCAGTCCGCCACAATAGCTCAAAGCGTTAGAGCACTGCTGTTTTGACCAGGAGAAGCGGGTTCGCTTCCCGCCTGGGACAAAGTTATTTTACTTTTTTATTTTTTTATTTTTTTATTGGAGTAAATAAAAAGGNTATGGTGGCGGACGTCCACAAGGAAACCACAACGGTTTAATCGTCAGCTGGTAAATGCTGTCTTCTGAGGTCAGGGATAAAATGTTCGGGCGCCATTTGTAACGTTTTGGGTTGAAATTATGGATGGAGAGGAGGAAATTAGTAACCACACTGGTACTAAGAATTCCACAGTGTTGTCCTTTTAATCAGCAAACATCTTCAACAACCTTACAAGCCCGGTTGAACGGCCGTTATATAAACAAACAAAATAAAATAGCATCCAAACAACCCGTAACGTTACCATAGAGAGCTAGTCCATGTGTGTGTCATCAGCACGTTTCTCCAACGCTCTCTACAGGGAGACGGTGGGCGCATGCGTGACATCATCAGTGATACTAGAGTGTCTTAAAGAGACAGTGCACAATTACGGTTGTTACACATCCTATGATGACGTCATTTGACTGCGTCTAACCTGCGCAGCACTGAGCCATGTGAAGCATTGCGGGCGCGAGCAAGCATGGAAGACCAAAAGAGTGTCGCGGAACTACCTCCCGATTTAACAGCTGCTAACAGAGCCACACTGCTGCTAACAGAGCCACACTGATAACAGGACCACGCTGCTAAGAGAACTACAATGCTGCTAACAGAGCCACACTGTTAACATGACCACACTGCTAACAGAACCACACTGCAAGCAGAACCCCACTGCTAACAGGACCACACTGTTAACATGACCACAATGCTAACATGACCACACTGCTAACATGACCACACTGCTAACATGACCACACTGCTAACATGACCACAATGCTAACATGACCACAATGCTAAAAGAACCACACTGTTAACATGACTACACTGCTAACAGAACCCCACTGCAAGCAGAACCCAACTGCTAACAGGACCACACTGTTAACATGACCACACTGTTAACATGACCACACTGCAAACAGAACCACACTGCAAGCAGAACCCCACTGCTAACAGGACCACGCTGCTAACAGGACCACGATGCTAAGAGAACTACAATGCTACTAACAGAGCCACACTGCTGCTAACAGAGCCACACTGCTGCTAACAGAGCCACACTGCTAACAAGACCACACTGCTAACAAGACCACACTGCTAACAGGACCACACTGCTAACAGGACCACACTGCTAACAGGACCACACTGCTAACAGGACCACACTGCTAACAGGACCACACTGCTAACAGGACCACACTGCTAACAGGACCACACTGCTAACAGACCACACTGCTAACAGGACCACACTGCTAACAGAACCACACTGCTAGCAGAACCACACTGCAAGAAGAACCCCACTGCTAACAGGACCACACTGCTAACAGAACCACACTGCAAGCAGAACCACACTGCAAGAAGAACCCCACTGCTAACAGGACCACACTGCTAACAGGACAACACTGCTAACAGAACCACACTGTTAACATGACCACACTGCAAACAGAACCATACTGCAAGCAGAACCCCACTGCTAACAGGACCACGCTGCTAACAGGACCACGATGCTAAGAGAACTACAATGCTACTAACAGAGCCACACTGCTGCTAACAGAGCCACACTGCTGCTAACAGAGCCACACTGCTAACAAGACCACACTGCTAACAGGACCACACTGCTAACAGGACCACACTGCTAACAGGACCACACTGCTAACAGGACCACACTGCTAACAGGACCACACTGCTAACATGACCACACTGCTAACATGACCACACTGCTAACATGACCACACTGTTAACATGACCACACTGCTAACAGAACCACACTGCAAGCAGAACCACACTGCAAGAAGAACCCCACTGCTAACAGGACCACACTGCTAACAGAACCACACTGTTAACATGACCACACTGTTAACATGCCCACACTGTTAACGGAACCACACTGCTAACAGAACCACACTGTTAACATGACCACACTATTAACATGACCACATTGCTAACAGAAACACACTGCAAGCAGAAACACACTTGCTAGCAGAGCCACACTGCTAACAGAACAACACTGCTAACAGAACCACACTGCTAACAGAACCACACTGCTAACAGGACCACACTGCTAACAGGACCACACTGCTAACAGGACCACACTGCTAACAGGACCACATTGCTGGCAGGACCACACTGATAAGAGAACTACACTGCTAGCAAAACCATGCTGCTAACAGAACCACAATGCTAACAGAACCACACTGCTAACAGGACAGCACTGCTAACAGAACCACACTGCTAGCAAAACCATGCTGCTAACAGGACCACTTTGCTAACAGGACCACGCTGCTGCTAACAGAGCCACACTGCTGCTAACAGGACCACGCTGCTAACAGGACCACGATGCCAAGAGAACTACAATGCTACTAACAGAGCCACACCGTTGCTAACAGAGCCACACTGCTAACAAGACCACACTGCTAACAAGACCACACTGCTAACAGGACTACACTGCTAACAGGACAACACTGCTAACAGGACAACACTGCTAGCAGGACCACGCTGCTAAGAGAACTACAATGCTACTAACAGAGCCACATTGTTGCTAACAGAGCCACACTGCTAACAGAGCCACACTGATAACATGACCACACTGATAACATGACCACACTGCTAACAGGACCACACTGCTAACAGGACCACACTGCTAACAGGACCACACTGCTAACAGGACCACACTGCTAACAGGACCACACTGCTAACAGAGCCACACTGCTAACAGAACCACACTGCTAGCAGAACCAAATTACTAACAGGACCACATTGCTGGCAGGACCACACTGATGAGAAAACTACAATGCTGCTAACAGAACCATACTGCTAACATGACCACATTGCTAACATGACCACAATGCTAGCAGAACCACAATGCTAGCGGGACCACACTGCTAGTAGAACCACACTGCTAACAGGACCACATTGCTAGCAAAACCATGCTGCTAAATGGACCACATTGCTAGCAAAACCATGCTACTAACAGGACCACGCTGCTAAGAGAACTACAATGCTGCTAACAGAGCCACACTGTTAACATGACCACACTGCTAACAGAACCACACTGCTAACAGAACCACACTGAGAGCAGAACCCCACTGCTAATAGGACCACACTGTTAACATGACCACACTGCTAACATGACCACACTGCTAACATGACCACACTGCTAACATGACCACAATGCTAAAAGAACCACACTGTTAACATGACTACACTACTAACAGAACCCCACTGCAAGCAGAACCCCACTGCTAACAGGACCACACTGCTAACAGCACCAACATGCTAACAGAGCCACACTGTTAACATGACCACACTGCAAGCAGAACCACACTGCAAGCAGAACCCCACTGCTAACAGGACCACGCTGCTAACAGGACCACGCTGCTAATAGAACTACAATACTACTAACAGAGCCACACTGTTGCTAACAGAGCCACACTGCTGCTAACAGAGCCACACTGCTAACAAGACCACACTGCTAACAAGAGCACACTGCTAACAGGACCACGCTGCTAACAGGACCACACTGCTAACAGGACCACACTGTTAACATGACCACAATGCTAACAAGACCACACTGTTAACATGACCACACTGCTAACAGAACCACACTGCAAGCAGAACCCCACTGCTAACAGGACCACACTGCTAACAGAACCACACTGTTAACATGACCACACTGTTAACATGACCACACTGTTAACGGAACCACACTGCTAACAGAACCACACTGTTAACATGACCACACTGTTAACATGACCACACTGTTAACATGACCACACTGTTAACATGATAACACTGCTAACAGAAACACACTGCAAGCAGAAACACACTTGCTAGCAGAGCCACACTGCTAACAGAACAACACTGCTAACAGAACCACACTGCTAACAGGACCACACTGCTAACAGGACCACACTGCTAACAGGACCACATTGCTGGCAGGACCACACTGATAAGAGAACTACAATGCTAGCAAAACCATGCTGCTAACAGAACCACAATGCTAACAGAACCATACTGCTAACAGGACCACACTGCTAACAGAACCACACTGCTAGCAAAACCATGCTGCTAACAGGACCACGTTGCTAATAGGACCACACTGCTGCTAACAGAGCCACACTGCTGCTAACAGAGCCACACTGCTGCTAACAGAGCCACACTGCTGCTAACAGAGCCACACTGATAACAGGACCACGTTGCTAAGAGAACTACAATGCTGCTAACAGAGCCACACTGTTAACATGACCACACTGCTAACAGAACCACACTGCAAGCAGGACCACACTGTTAACAGGACCACACTGTTAACAGGACCACACTGCTAACATGACCACACTGCTAAATGAACCACACAGTTAACATGACCACACAGTTAACATGACCACACTGCTAACAGAACCACACTGTTAACAATACTACACAGCTAACAGAACCACACTGCAAGCAGAACCCCACTGCTAACAGGACCACGGTGCTAACATGATCACACTGTTAACATGACCACACTGCTAACAGAACCACATTGCAAGCAGAACCCCACTGCTAACAGGACCACGCTGCTAACAGGACCACGCTGCTAACAAGACCACGCTGCTAAGAGAACTACAATGCTACTAACAGAGCCACACCGTTGCTAACAGAGCAACACTGCTGCTAACAGAGCCACACTGCTAACAAGACCACACTGCTAACAAGACCACACTGCTAACAGGACCACACTGCTAACAGGACCACACTGCAAACTGTTCATAAACTGCACTGTTCGTAAATTTGAACATATTACGCCCATTCTTCATAACCTTCATTGGCTTCCTGTCGCCTACAGAATTCAGTACAAAACTGCTCTCATTACACATCAATGCTTACATGGAGCTTCACCAGATTATCTGAAGGATATTCTTATTCCACACTCATCCACCCGGTCGCTGCGGTCACAGAACAGTAATCTCCTTCACATTCCGAGAACCAAATTAAGGACCATGGGAGACCGGGCTTTCAGTGTGGCTGCCCCCCGCCTGTGGAACTCTCTTCCTGACTGTCTGAGGGTCCCACAGTCTGTGGTTGACTTTAAGAGCGGCTTGAAGACCTTTCTTTTCAACCGAGCATACTCTACCTCCTCATGATTCTACTTTTGATCTTAGTTGATACTGTTATTGATTTTACTTGTTTTATTACTTGTTTTATTGACATTTAATTTCTGTTGCACCGTGTAGCACTTTGAGATTTTCATTAATGAAAAGTGCGTTATAAATTGAATTCATTACTGCTAACAGGACCACACTGCTAACAGGATCACACTGCTAACAGGACCACACTGCTAACAGGACAACACTGCTAGCAGGACCACGTTGCTAGCAGGACCACGCTGCTAAGAGAACTACAATGCTGCTAACAGAGCCACATTGTTGCTAACAGAGCCACACTGCTAACAAGACCACACTGCTAACAGGACCACACTGCTAACAGGACCACGTTGCTAGCAGGACCACGCTGCTAAGAGAACTACAATGCTACTAACAGAGCCACATTGTTGCTAACAGAGCCACACTGCTAACAAGACCACACTGCTAACAGGACCACACTGCTAACAGGACCACACTGCTAACAGGACAACACTGCTAACTAGGGGTGTAACGAGATCTCGTTGTACGAGATCTCGCGATATTAAACTCCCGCGATATCTCTCGTTGAGAGGTAACGTTGTCTCGCGAGATGCTAATGCTAGCGCTAGCAGAGCCCCTAGCAAGTCAGCGTCACGGACAGCATGGCTTCGCCGGATGAAGTTGCTATAGAAGACGCCCCAACTACTGATGGAGGGTCCCGGTGCCGCCCGCAGACGCCTCTACATTGATGGAGGGTCCCGGCGCTGCCGACGCTGCCCCGAATGTAAAGACACGCGTGTAAACACCGGTGTGACCGGTGTTGCCAGATAGAGTCCCACCCACCCAAAGCAATCTCTACCCGCAAAAGTCAGAAGGAAAATCGCGGTGAACCGCCCAATCTGGCAACACTGGTGAGTGACGGCTGCAGAGTCAGTTTTGGAAAGTCCTGCGTGAATATCTATTTTTTTAAACAAAGTTGAACGTTCTAAGGTCTAAGGAGATTCAATCAGTAAAATGAAGACATCAGTTGGGTTTGTAATACATGTTAAAACAGAATAAAAGCCTTTTTGCGGCATAAAACCGATCTTTGAAGTTTTCTTGAACTAATGTTAAAATCTCGTCTCGTTCTCGCGAGATCTGTGATTTTCTCGTCTCGTCTCGTGAGTTTTGTGTATCGTTACACCCCTACTGCTAACAGAGCCACACTGCTAACAGAACCACACTGCTAGCAGAACCAAATTACTAACAGGACCACATTGCTGGCAGGACCACACTGATGAGAAAACTACAATGCTGCTAACAGAACCATACTGCTAACATGACCACATTGCTAACATGACCACAATGCTAGCAGAACCACACTGCTAACGGGACCACACTGCTAGTAGAACCACACTGCTAACAGGACCACATTGCTAGCAAAACCATGCTGCTAACAGGACCACGCTGCTAAGAGAACTACAATGCTGCTAACAGAGCCACACTGTTAACATGACCACACTGCTAACAGAACCACACTGCAAACAGAACCCCACTGCTAACAGGACCACACTGTTAACATGACCACACTGCTAACATGACCACACTGCTAACATGACCACACTGCTAACATGACCACACTGCTAACATGACCACAATGCTAAAAGAACCACACTGTTAACATGACTACACTGCTAACAGAACCCCACTGCAAGCAGAACCCCACTGCTAACAGGACCACACTGCTAACAGGACCACACTGCTAACAGAACCACACTGTTAACATGACCACACTGTAAGCAGAACCACACTGCAAGCAGAACCCCACTGCTAACAGGACCACGCTGCTAACAGGACCACACTGCTAAGAGAACTACAATGCTACTAACAGAGCCACACTGTTGCTAACAGAGCCACACTGCTGCTAACAGAGCCACACTGCTAACAAGACCACACTGCTAACAAGACCACACTGCTAACAAGACCACACTGCTAACAGAACCACACTGCTAACAGGACCACACTGCTAACAGGACCAAACTGCTAACAGAACCACACTGCTAACAGACCACACTGCTAACAGAACCACACTGCTAACAAGACCACACTGTTAACATGACCACACTGCAAGCAGAACCACACTGCTAACAGGACCACACTGCTAACAGGACCACACTGCTAACAGAACCACACTGCTAACAGAACCACACTGTTAACATGACCACACTGTTAACATGACCACACTGTTAACATGACCACACTGTTAACATGACCACACTGTTAACATGACCACACTGTTAACATGACCACACTGTTAACATGACCACACTGCTAACAGAAACACACTGCAAGCAGAAACACACTTGCTAGCAGAGCCACACTGCTAACAGAACAACACTGCTAACAGAACCACACTGCTAACAGAACCACACTGCTAACAGGACCACACTGCTAACAGGACCACACTGCTAACAGGACCACACTGCTAACAGGACCACACTGCTAACAGGACCACATTGCTAAGCAGAACCATGCTAACAGAACCACACTGCTAACAGAACCACACTGCTAACAGAACCACACTGCTAACAGGACCACACTGCTAACAGGACCACACTGCTAACAGGACCACACTGCTAACAGGACCACACTGCTAACAGGACCACACTGCCAACAGGACCACATTGATGAGTGCTCCAGCATCAACGTGTGGCATGGAGGCTGCACAGTTGCAGAGAGGAAAGCTCTACAGAGAGTGGTGAAGGCTGCACAGAAGTCTGTTGGAGTCAGTCTCCCCACCATCACAGACATTTACACCTCCAGATGCAGGAAAAGAGCCACCTGCATCATGAAAGACCTCACTCACCCAGCACACTCACTCTTTGCCCCACTCCCCTCAGGACGGAGGTTGAGGAGCATCAAATGTAGAACCACTAGACTGAGGAACAGCTTCTACCCTGAGGCTGTTAGACTCATGAATAAATAAATAAAATAAAAAATAAACACTGCAAAATATCACATTGTGCTGATGCTGATCTGTTTTCTTGTTGCTGTGTTCATCTGTGTTCATCTGTGACCATCTGCTCATACAAACTCATGTTCGTGCTGCTGTTTATTTCCACTATATTAGGCTTAGTGTATTACTAGTTGATGTTTTTCTTAGTTAATTCTAGATGTTATTACTGTTTTTCTCTTGCATTTGTTGTTGGATGTAACTGGGACCCCGTGTACATAATCTCGTTTTCATCACATGTACCACATGCGGTGCAAATGACAATTTGTTTCTGACTCTGACTCTGATAAGAGAACTACACTGCTAGCAAAACCATGCTGCTAACAGAACCACAATGCTAACAGAACCACACTGCTAACAGGACCACACTGCTAACAGGACCACACTGCTAGCAAAACCATGCTGCTAACAGGACCTCGTTGCTAACAGAGCCACACTGCTGCCAACAGAGCCACACTGATAACAGGACCACGCTGCTAAGAGAACTACAATGCTGCTAACAGAGCCACACTGCTAACATGACCACACTGCTAACAGAACCACACTGCTAACAGGACCACACTGTTAACATGACCACACTGCTAACATGACCACACTGCTAACAGAACCACACAGTTAACATGACCACACTGCTAACAGAACCACACTGTTAACATGACTACACAGCTAACAGAACCACACTGCAAGCAGAACCCCACAGCTAACAGGACCACACTGCCAACAGGACCACACTGCCAACAGGACCACATTGCTAACATGACCACACTGTTAACATGACCACACTGCTAACAGAACCACATTGCAAGCAGGACCACATTGCAAACAAGACCACGCTGCTAAGAGAACTACAATGCTACTAACAGAGCCACACCGTTGCTAACAGAGCAACACTGCTGCTAACAGAGCCACACTGCTAACAAGACCACACTGCTAACAAGACCACACTGCTAACAAGACCACACTGCTAACAAGACCACACTGCTAACAGGACCACACTGCTAACAGGACCACACTGCTAACAGGACCACACTGCTAACAGGACCACACTGCTAACAGGACCACACTGCTAACAGGACCACACTGCTAACAGGACCACACTGCTAACAGGACCACACTGCTAACAGGACCACACTGCTAACAGGACCTAAGCACATTGCTAACAGGACCACACTGCTAACAAGACCACACTGCTAACAGGACCACACTGCTAACAGGACCACACTGCTAACAGGACCACACTGCTAACAGGACCACACTGCTAACAGGACCACACTGCTAACAGAGCCACACTGCTAACAGAACCACACTGCTAGCAGAACCAAATTACTAACAGGACCACATTGCTGGCAGGACCACACTGATGAGAAAACTACAATGCTGCTAACAGAACCATACTGCTAACATGACCACATTGCTAACATGACCACAATGCTAGCAGAACCACANCTACTAACAGACACATTGTTGCTAACAGCCACACTGCTAACAAGACCACACTGCTAACAGGACCACACTGCTAACAGGACCACACTGCTAACAGGACCACACTGCTAACAGGACCACACTGCTAACAGGACCACACTGCTAACAGAGCCACACTGCTAACAGAACCACACTGCTAGCAGAACCAAATTACTAACAGGACCACATTGCTGGCAGGACCACACTGATGAGAAAACTACAATGCTGCTAACAGAACCATACTGCTAACATGACCACATTGCTAACATGACCACACTGCTAACAGGACCACACTGCTAACAGGACCACACTGCTAACAGGACCACACTGCTAACAGGACCACACTGCTAACAGGACCACACTGCTAACAGAACCACACTGCTAACGGGACCACACTGCTAGTAGAACCACACTGCTAACAGGACCACATTGCTAGCAAAACCATGCTGCTAACAGGACCACATTGCTAGCAAAACTATGCTGCTAACAGGACCACGCTGCTAAGAGAACTACAATGCTGCTAACAGAGCCACACTGCTAACATGACCACACTGCTAACAGAGCCACACTGCTAACAGAGCCACACTGCTAACAGAACTACACTGCTAACAGAGCCACACTGCTAACAGAACTACACTGCTAGCAAAGCCACACTGCTAACAGAGCCACACTGCTAACAGAGCCACACTGCTAACAGAGCCACACTGCTAACAGATCCACACTGCTAACAGAGCCACACTGCTAACAGAGCCACACTGCTAGCAAAGCCACACTGCTAGCAGAGCCACACTGCTAGCAGAGCCACACTGCTAGCAGAGCCACACTGTTATGGTACATCCAGACCGAACAGCGTTTCAACTTCCAAAAAGCTCGTCACGCACGCAAGTGGACGCACTTGGTGTCCAGACCTGAACGCGAAACTGCTGCGGGGTGTGTGGGAGGAGCTTACCGGTATACCGAGTCCTCACTGCACTCCGCCAGGCGAGGAGCTTTTTATTCCTGTCTCTGTAGAGCAGACTTGACTGGTCGTGAAGGACTTGTCGCGAACACACAGCTACAATGAGTTTCTCTTCCATAGTACACGACCTCGCGGGTCTTTTCTGTGTCCCACAAACAATACGTCACATAGTTGCGCAATACCCCCGCCCCCTCGTTTCCGCGTCACATAGGGACTCTCCCCCTCTCTTCTCCCCCCGACTCTCCCTGATCAACCAATCAGGGAGAGTTGAACGGCGTTTGAATGTTTGAACGGCGAAATCTTCAGCATGGTCAAGGCGTGCTTTGGAGGCTGACGCGGGTTCACGTGCACGGAAAAACGCTTTCCAGCACGCTCAACACGCACGTGACGTGACGCCCGACGCCAATATGCGCATGGAGGCGCGTCCCCCATTGACTTTGAATGTAAACTGGAGGCTCCTGCCGTTGAAACGCTGCTAGGTGTGAACGTACCATTAGAGCTGAGTGAAGCTGACCCCCCACCCATGTGAAAAATTCCAGCAAATAGAATGAGTGGTTACACCGCTAGAGGGACCATTCTGCTAACAGGACCATGTTGCTAACAGTAACAGTGTTTTTTTAATAACACAGTTTTTATGTATATTGCTTTTTATTGTTGTATATTGTTGTCTGTAATCTATATGTGGTCTGTCTTTCTTTCTCGTTCCACAATGTTTGTGCTATTTCACCAAATCATATCAAGATGTTCAGGGGCTCCTGACTTTTGGCGCAACAAATTTAGCTTTTTGAAACATTTAGCCCTTTCTGACATGTTTTTTTCCCTCATAGAAAATTAATTGAGCTCATTTTACATCCTTCAAATCTTTGATCTGTTTACAATATTTTACTGTTCCTTTCACATTTTGTTCTGGTTCAGCTTCTTTCAGCTCCCTTGCTCAAATGTAAACTTTTTTTTTCAGCCAATTTCAACTGTTTTCAGAAGTTTTAAGATTTTTGCAATTCCTTTCTGCAAACTACAACATTTTGTTCTTCTTAATTTATTTCCGTTAGCTTGTTATATTTCAGCTTCTGCAATGTTCAGCCTTTTCTGCTATTTCAGCTTTTAGCAGTTTTATGCTAATTTGATTTTTAATTTCTTTTTTGAGCCGGAAAAGGGTAGCATGCCCTCTCCGGGTCGGGGAGGAGGTCCTGCCCCAAGTGGAGGAGTTTAAGTATCTCGGGATCTTGTTCACGAATGAGGGAAAACTGGAGCGTGAGATCGATAGGCGGATAGGTGCAGCGTCCGCAGTGAAGCGGGCGCTGTA
>JBBPBX010011274.1:39061-54292 GCA_038048925.1 Garcialebias charrua | reverse complement strand
TAGCTGGTTGGATATATGGATGAATGGCTGGTTGGATGGATGGATGAATAGATGGATGGATGGATGGTTAGGTGGATAGATGTTGGATGAATAGCTGGTTGGATGGATGGATAGATGGACGAATGGCTAGTTGGATGGACAGATGGATGGATGTATGACTGGTTGATGAATGGCTGGTTGGATGGATGGATGTATGACTGGTTGATGAATGGCTGGTTGGATGGATGGATGATGGCTGATTGGGTGGATGGATGGATGGAGGACTAGCTGGTTGGATGGATGGATGAATGGCTGGTTGGGTGGATGAATGGCTGGTTGGATGGATGGATGAATGGATGGATTGATGCATGCTGTTTGGGTGGATGGATGGGTGGATGGATGATGGCTGGTTGGGTGGATGGATGGGTGGATGGATGATGGCTGGTTGGGTGGATGATGTATGTATGAATAGCTGGTTGGATGGATGGATGGATGATACATGGCTGGTTGGATGGATGAATTGCTGGTTGGATGAATGGATGGATGGACGATGAATGGCTGGTTGGATGAATGGGTGGATGATAGATGGATGAATGGCTGGTTGGATGGATGGACGGATGGATGGATGGATGGATGAATGACTGGATGGATGAATGGATGGATGGATGGGTGGATGGATGGATGGCTGGTTGGGTGGATGGATGGATGGATGAATAGCTGGTTGGATGGATGGACGGATGGATGAATGGCTGGTTGGATGGATGGATGGATGAATGACTGGTTGGATGAATAGATGGATGGATGAATGGCTGGTTGGATGGATGGATGGATGAATGACTGGTTGGATGAATAGATGGATGGATGAATGGCTGGTTGGATGGATGGATAGGTGAATAGCTGGTTGGATGGATGGATGAATGGCTGGTTGGATGGATGGATGGATGGATAAAGCAGAACAAGTCAAAAGCTGAAAGAAGCAAAAAACTACTTAGAAGTTAAATGAAACAAAAATACTAAAAGCTAAAAGTAGCAAAAGCCAAGCTAAACATACAAACAGCTATTAAAAATTTAGCAAAAGCAGCACCTGTTTCCCAGGAAAGCAACAGTTTTTGATATTTCAAATGTCTAATCACCTGGAGATTTTAGAGTGCTCTTCTCTTTTTTCATGCACTTGAATTAAACCTAACACAGAACTTTCATTTCCTCCAGGGGGGAAGGGAAAAAAAAAGGTTGACATTCCAAAGTAAAGTTAGTTTGTGACAACGTTGAGACATGACCTTTACTCGACTAAAAAAACTTACATGCCACCCCGACTTTTTCTGAGTGGACTGAGTCCCGTCTCCCTCCGGGGACATGTGCTAGAGCCACCTGAGCCCTTTACTTTAATTACTGTGCTGGGTTTAATAAAAAATAGCTGCTTTGTTCTTGGGCAGAAAATATACTTTTCCAGAATGGCAGTAAAACAGCAATATGTGTATAATATCTGTGACTGGAATGTATACTTTTATAGGTTGTGGTTAATTATTTTATTCTGTCAACAACAACAACAACAACAAAAAAGGACTCCAAACAAATCCACACATTCCTGAATTGTACATTTATTTTCTCAGACTCAAAAAAGGCACCAACACTGAAGACATCAGCTACCAAACAGACTGCCTCAACATTTATTCCCCTGTGAAAATGTTTGTCCACTCCTGGTTTGTGAACAGCTGACGAAAAGACTAACACATTGTGGACACATTTGATCTGCACAGTCCTTCAGGCAAAGCAACAGTTCTTTGCAACCACTTGAGGCGTTTAGCTCTCTCTTTTAGGTCAGTGCTATCCTTGGTGAAATGTAACAACAATAAAGAGGCTAGTATTTCTTGAAATATTTCATCAGGCCAGTTTTCTTGCCAAAGTTTTAGACTTAAATCATCCTATGCTGAGAACGAATGGTTATAGTCCTTTTGGTTAAAACTTGTAAATTACATTATGTGAAATTTCATGCAATGCATTAATATCTTGTGTGAAGTGATAGTGCTCAGAAAATGTGTTGCCTATGGTACTCAGCTACTACCACACTGTATTTAACAAGGGGAAAAAATCAAAATACAGGTATTCCCCGACTTACGAGCACACTGACATACGAGGTTCCGGACTTACGAGCTGACTAACGAACAGTAAATTTGTAAAGAACATACAAAAAATACAGCACTTTTATGTGTTTTAGATGAAAGTGTGTTAGCTAACCGTTTGGAAACAAGTTTCTGAGCATGTTTATGAACCAGTATGAACGTTTGTGATGAAAAACGAGTGTTCGTAGTAGCGCTAGCATAAATTTTCCGACATACGACCGAAAATCCGGACTTACGAGCAACACGTGTTTCGGGTTCCGACATACGAGATTTCGTCTTACGAGATAGTCGTAGGAACGGAACTCGCTCGTAAGTCGGGGACTACCTGTAGACTTATAGCTGTTTTTATCTTCATTAAGGTTAATTAGCTGTGGTGGAACTCTAGAATTAATTTTAAAGAGTTTTAAACGCGTAGCCACTGAATACGCTGAGAGCTTTGCTAAAATCTATTAGATTTTTTTTTTAAACGACGGGAAAGTGTTGATTCCATCAGTTTTTGGCAAACATGTTAGTAGAGCTGTTGGGAATAACTCTCAGCTTCTTCTTGTTGCTAAAATCTATTAGATTTTTTTTTTAAACGACGGGAAAGTGTTGATTCCATCAGTTTTTGGCAAACATGTTAGTAGAGCTGTTGGGAATAACTCTCATATTCTCCTTGTTGCCGTTTTTCTTTGGGCTGCCCCATCTGCAGGTCACCACAGCAAGCAGAATTGCAAGAGAAAATTGTTTTACACCGGATGCCCTTCCTGATGTAATCAACATACGGGCGAAATACACATGCCCTGATGTAAAAATCAATGTAATGCCACTGTGATTGTTGATATGTGCTGCTGATTACCCATGCTGATTTCATGCTGCTGATTATTTCATGCTGCTGTGTTCATTCGTACTCATCTGCTCACACAGACTCATGTTTGTGCTGCTGTTGTTCCGCAGATTGTTTTGCACTACAGGTAGTCCTCGAGTTACGACGGTCTCGAGTTACGACGTTTCGTGGTTACGGCATGCATCTCCATTAAAAATTAAAAATAAAAATAAATATTTTGAAATTTTTTATTTTGAAAAGCCAAGTTCAGATTTCCTTCCGGTTTTGACGGAAGAAGCAGTAGCTTGACAGCAGAAATGTAAACACTCCGGACCGCGCAAAGTACAGGCAGCCTCAGATGTTGGAGGAGCACCGAGCTAGCATGCTAACAGACGGAGGAGGGCATCACCAGCTCTCAGTAGGTTATTAACTCTTTTTTTCCTTCATTATGGCTCCAAATGTATGTGTTTTTTTTGATAATTATGTATGGTACTGTGTTAGGATAGGCTAAGTGCTTGGTAAAATACAGTATTGTACGTACATAAGGTGTAGTTTGGACGTATGTTCCGAGTTACGTCAAAATTCGCTTTACGATGGAGCGTAGGAACGGAACTCCGTCGTAAGTCGAGGACTACCTGCATTAGTGTTTAGCATAATTTTTAGTTTAGCTTATTTCTTAGTTTATATCTTAGATTCTTATTTACTGTTTCTTTTACAATTTATATTTTTGCTGTTGGCTGTGACTGGGATCCTGTATACACTATTTCGCTCCATCTCATGTACCATGTGATGCGAATGACAGTAAAGCACCTTGATGCAAACTGGACTTAAACCCACAGCCTTAGGATTACAAGACCACAGCACAGACCACCTAACTACCAAGGCCCCTAACAACTCTCAGCTACCACTACAGCAAATCTGAGCTCAAGATGCGTAAAATGTACTGAGTTTTAGCCATTTTTATGTATGCTAATGTTAAATAGCTTCAGGTTGAATGGGGTTGATTCCAAAAGTTAGTAAGTTGTACATGTTACATGCACTGGTTTCTTTCTGATAGTTTCATCAGAATCATTCACTATTTTACAAGAATGATTGCTAATGCTACAGACAAATACTGTAAATACATGCACACACAAACATGGGCAAAGCGATGGGTGATAATAGATTACAAGTGGAAGAATAAATTCCAAAAAACACAAACTGTTATTTAAATGTTACATCTTTTCAGTGTTGAAAATGTTAAATGACCAATGAAAGGGAACTTTTTGGGGATATAAACTACTATTTTAAAGACAAAATGTCTCTTGCATGGATAACATTCATTTATTTACATAAACATCAGTCCAAGTACATCTGTATCAGCTGTGCAGCTCAGTATTAGTGCAGTTGTCAAAATCTGTGTGAAACACAGTTCTGCTGTGTCAGCTTTGAAGAATAGAATAGAATAGAATAGAATATGCCTTTATTGGCATCGTCATTGCACCGGGGCACAAAACATTGCAATTGGCGCATGCACCGTCCTTGAGAGGGGACATGCGCACGGAAGCCGCAGCAGAAATTAATCCGCGCCGCCAAACAATCAGATATGGGAAAAAAAGGAAGGTTACAATAGGATAATCAGTGGTATTCAAAAAAGATTCTATCACATTTTGTCTTAGGACATTATATGATACAGTCAAAAAACTCTACCAGCTCAAGCACAGATAAGACAAATCACTACTACTGAGAAATAAATACTAAATACATTTTTTTTATTGAAATGTATGCTGGTGAAGATTCTCAGTCGTAGAAGTGTAATGTAGAAAATGTAGAAGGAAAAAATACACTTCAAGATTTACTTCTTACTGGCTCGGCCTGGTGGCTGCCTGGTGGGGCTCGGTTCCTCTGGTCCTGTTGGGCCTGGGCCTGGGGGGTGTACATCCTCGGTTCCCGGGCCTTAGTGCCTAGGCCTGGTGCTACATCAGTGCAGCGGGTTCCGGCAGGGGCCTGTGAGTATGTCGCTGTTGGCCGCGTGGGGGTCATTGTGTGTAGTCGCTGGTGGGGCTCTTCCGGTTCTCACCTATGGTCGGATCTGGGGGGTGGGCGTGTGGTTCATCCTGTCTGGGTGGCCCTGGGGGCTCCGCGCTCGGGGTCCCTCTTGGGGTCTTGGGCTCTGGTCCCCCCTTTGTCTGCCTCGGGTCTTGGGGGTCGGGTCTCTGATACTTCGCGGTCACTATTGAATGTTCTATTAGAGAAGCCTTATACACTTATGCATGCTTTCAACCACACACAAAAAGATGCAGGGATGCACATGCAGGTATTGTATATTGATATGTAGATATGTATTTGAATGCATATGCAAGTGTACATATGTATGTATATACGGGTAAGTATGGGTATATATATATTTATAGAAATTTACTGCAAAGTCATGAATATTGTAAGTTCTTTATACATATGTATTTTGTTGTTGTGCTTTGTCATGTTCTTTGCAGGTCTACATATAGTGTTTGGGTGTATTTGCCTTGTGCTCTTTTTGTGTATATTTATTGTAGTCTTACTTTCCGTCTTTCCTTTCTTTCTATCCTATAAATAAAAAGATTTACTTGCTACCTACCTGCTTCTTATTAAAGATCCAATTAGAAAGGCCCAGTACAAATTCCATGCTTCTGACTGCATCCACTGGATGCCATCTTAGGATAGTGCAGGCTCAGAAAACGCCCGGGCACTGGAGCTTGCCGAGATCCCTCACACTTGGTAAAAGCTGCAATAAAATAGGATTTGTTCCAGTTGTTTACCGAGGGTTAAGAGGAGTGGCCGGGGCAGGAAGAGAACGGCAAAGCCGACAGCTGCCTGGCAGGGTCTCAAATGCAGCTTAGCATTTTTCACCATTCTGACTGGCACACAATGCTTTCTTTAACTCCCAGCCATCTAAATATTCAGGGACGTATAAAGAGATGGCTGACACTGCAGCCAACTTAAAACACAGCTCAGCTAGTCAAGATTGTACCTATAGTTTCCCGGCTGAAGCTTTCCATGAAGGCTTTCCTCACAGAAACTCAATCATGGACCTCCGTCTCACAAAACGAGTTATTTGTGCAATTGCCACTAGATGGCAAACTGGTTTCATCCCAAATTTTGTGCATGGCAGGGGACACTGCCAACCATGAAACTGCAGGTTGTCTCTGAGAGAGGATGGATGTCCTCAGTGCATGAATGAATGATGTGTGTTGGGTAACATCCCTAATTAGGCAGTCTGGCAATTAGGCAGTGAATACTGTAAAGGAGATTTTTTTTCTGTAGAGGGCTTACAAGGATGAAGACGAGGGAAAGAGGAGAAGGAATAAACTGAAGGAGAGTGAGGAAAAAAATTACAATAACACTCATACTGCATTACGTATCTCTTCAGCTGCCACACAATACAAGGGGACACAGGTGGCAGAACAACAGAAAACACTTACAGAATGCTGAATAATACTGGTTTAAATAACCATTATGGAGCGTTCTCGGCAAACCTCCTACTTCTTATTACCCCACAGTGTGCAAACACCGGAGCCAAAAGCAAACACAGGAAGCACAGACAGTGGATGTCTATGAAAAGTGAGCCATGGAGGTCCCGAGGGAGCCTCAGCACAGCTCTTTACAACAGCCACGTTTCTACCACATCTTCAGCCGTGAGCTTTAAGAGCTCATTGACTTTAACAACTCCTAAGGAGAGGGAAGAGAGCTGCTATATTGTCTGCATTTGCATCTTTATGTCGCAAGGAAGGGATGATAAATCTATATTTAACTATGAGCTCAATTCCTACCCATCAGCTGAATATCTGCTTGGTGTTTCCATCCTAGCTGGGTGCCTATTGCACCGGCTCCTTACTGGGTCAGCAATGCCTCCTCGACGTTCTCATCTCCTAACAGATGCTGTTATTAGTTTTGGCACTTTCACAGTTTCACAGCCTCATCTGGACTTTTGGCCATATTATTCATGCAGAGCAGATTCCTCCCATGCTGTGTTTACACATACTGAGTGCTTTACGACTGCATTATCTAACAAGTGAATAAAAGACGCAGGAAATGTACTTTGAATAAACCCCAGTTCATTTTGCAAACCAAATATTTGAGGTCAGAGACAATAGACTGTGCAAAAATCTATAGGGTGCTCTCTGAAAGTTCTGTGGTCCTCAGCAAGTCTCACTCACTGAGCAAAACAAATTACCGGTACACTAAGGTCTCCCACACTAGCATCTGTATAATATCAAGCCACTGTCAATGCATTGCTCCCTAACATTTTATTAAAGTGGACACAGATGAAAGTTTCTAAATTGGTTGTAGGCAGGATGACTGAGTAAAAAAATAATCTGAATATGGATGGCAGGATGTAACAGTTCTGTAAGTGTAGCTGCCTCCTACCACCACGCCTTTGTGCCCTGCAATATTCAGTGCTTCATCTCCACCCAGGCAAGTCTCCGTCCACCTGCAACTTTTGGCTTTCTGTGTCTTCCTTCTTCCTTTTTACCAATTTTTTACACAAACAAAAAAAAAATCCACAAGTTTTCTCAGGGGATGCTTCAATCGAAACATCCAAGATCAAAAAGGACATTTTAAAGGCGTCTATAAGCTCAAATATGGCCTTGTCTTTTAAAGAAACCAAATGTCAGTACCGTATTTTCTGGACTATAAGTCACAGTTTTTTGCCTAATTTGCATGCCCTGCGACTAATAGAGAGGTGAGACGTGTTTATGGATTTTTTCCCATATTTTTAGACCAATTTTTGGCTCAGATATGACCGTTTTTCATTTTGGCAAAAAATGGTGCAGTACCACTTTTGTCCGCTAGGGTACACCAACCGTTCCCACCTCATGTGTCCGACGGCAGCCTCCTCTGGTCGGACTGACTCTGTCGCTGCCCGGCCTCCTGCTCTGGAGGTAACTACTGTTAGCTGTGTTTGTTAGCAAGATAAGTCAAGAACCACAGGACAGATTTTTATCAAACTTACAGAAAGTAATCACTGTATGGACATTTACAACTGACTAGCTTTATGAGATGTTTGAGATAAAATTCAATGTTTTATGGGCATAAACGTGTCACGGTTAGCTTTGTTTTTTTTTCGTGTCTATTTTAGCAAATAGCTCATAAACCACTTGGCAGATTTTCTTTATACTTACAGAAAGTAATTACTTGGTGTTCAATTACAAACTGTTAGCTGTTGGAGTTATTTGAGATCAAATTCGATGTTTTATAGACGTAAATGTGTCGCAGTTAGCTTCGTTTTTTTTTCCGTGTATATTTTAGCAAATAGCTCATAAACCACTCTGCAGATTTTCTTTAAACTTACAGAAAGTAATTACTTGGTGTTCATTTACAAACTGTTAGCTGTTGGAGTTATTTGAGATAAAATTCGATGTTTTATAGATGTAAATGTGTCGTGGTTAGCTTCTTTTTTTTCCCTGCTACTATTTATCTAAATAGCTCATAAACCACACTGCAGATTTTCTTTAAACTTACAGAAAGTAATTACTTGGTGGTCATTTACAAACTGTTAGCTGTTGGAGTTGTTTGAGCTAAAATTAGATTTATTTATAATTTATTTTCGCCGCGAGCGTGACCGTTTGGAAGACGTCAAAGCAAAACAATTTAAATCCAGCTGATTTGACCATTACGTGAATTTATTAAGGAACGGTTAAGCTAAGACACATCTTTGCTATAATTTTCAGCAGACAAATAATTGTTTTTACCGTGTTAATCTTGTTAAAAGTCCTTCCGTGCATGCTTCTGTGGCCACCATTTTCAGCAGGGCAAATGAGGCGCTGACGCGTCGCGTAGCGGTGACGCATGGTGCGACATGTTTATGGATTTTTCCAATTTATTGCCAATAATTGGACAAAGCGACTTATAGAAAGGTGAGACTTATCAGGCGGAAAATATGGTACGTAGAGTCTTCTGTGTTTTGCCTGAGACTGCTGGAAGCCGAAGGAATCCCACTGTTTGGATGACTGACGCTGTGGTGTGCAGTACGCAGTCACAGTGCCCAGTCACCTCCTGCACATTGACGTACTCCACTGAATCAAACAAATTCGGTTGAGCTGACCTTGTCTCATACACAGCATTTAAAATGTTGGGAAAATGTTGGGCATACAGTGTGGGGGAGCTCTGCCCTGAAGAATGTGAACACCAAAGCAATATGTATCCATGCAGTGTCCCTCTTGTGTGGTACAGCTATCTTCTGAAGAAGTTGCAAGGCTATGGATGGGTGAATGAAAGTTCTGCTCAGGCCAGCTATAACAAGTCTGTGGAATACTCTGAGGATGTGTTGACCTACATTACCCCTTGTTGAACATCACTTTTTCACACCTAAACCTCTGCGTGACGAGTCGCCGTCACACACAAACACAAACATGCGTGAATAGCATGAAAAGGCAGTGAGCAATCAAAGTGTGAGACTTACAGTCTCGCCTTCTGTATTCCTTCCTGTAATTAATTAGCCAATTAATGTGTGTTTATTCTGGACATCCATAGATAGAGCAAAAAATTGTGGCTCCCTGGGAGAGACGAGACTCAGGCAGATAAATCAAAGCTTTGTGCATCTGTCCTTGCATGCGCCAAACGCTTCCCCCTGTAACCCTCCTCTCTCCCAACAGGGCCCAAATAAGAGACCTTTTCATAGCCAATCAGGTCACATCTTTGTTTCATCCTCTCTCCCAATGCACTTGACATTGACAAGATTAATTGCCTTAGTGCTCTGGGCAAACGTGTTACCTCCTACAGGTGTCGAAGCATGCCTCTCTGATTTTCATCCATGGGATTTTTTTTTCTTCATAAAGAAAATAGAAAGAGTAACCTATTCTATTCTGATTTGCAAAGGGTTAACATTCCCTCCTGCTGCTTGTAAAATCACACAGGGTGTAAATCCTGCCATAAAGTCTCAGCTGTGAGCCCTGCTGACCCGTAAATTCTCCTCTCTGTGTTCCTCTGTCATTGAGCTTCAGCAGGTCAGGCCAAAAGTGTAACTACATATCTGCATCACAGATACAAGCATGGCTTTGAAAACAGCATCTGCACAGTCAGACTCTTCTAGCGATTTCTTCTAGGAAGTAGCACCTGAGTTACACTACATTTAACAGACATGCATATGAATACAGTATACATTTGTAGGATATAATTTAAATGGTTAGTCTGGTTAGTTTTGAGGTAATGTTCTATCAAATAATTACTACAACATCCGCTGTGACATTAGTCATCATTACTGTCATATAAAAGGCCTATTGTCCTCTAAACATGTTATGGTTAAGAAGAATGCATGTCTGAAACTAAGGGGGCCCTCAGCAAGATACTGTACACTGCTCAGTTCATACCATGAGACCCATTTGGACTCCCTTAAACTGAAATAGGAAACAGACTTGGAGGAATCCATATCAGACTCAACCTGGAGAATAATCATTAAGAACATTTACTCATTGTCAGTCTGTCTGAGAAACGCTGTAATTCAATTCAAGGTGGTGCACTGGCTGCACTGGTCCAAGGACAAGCTGTCCAAGATCAAAACCAACCTGGACCCTGCATGTAATCATTGTAAACAAACTCCAGCTTCACTCCTGCATACATTCTGGATCTGTCCCAAACTAAAGACCTTTTGTCAATCTAATTTTGACACTTTCTCTGGGGTATGTGTAAAAACTGTAGACCCTATCATCATTCATTTCACTGTTCGGGGTCGTCCTTGTAGATATGTCCTTCAGCAAGCAGAAGAATGATGTGATTGTTTTGGCTCTCTTTTGGCCAGAAGACTGGTTCTGTGCAAGAACCCACACCCGCACAGCATAAGTACATTGGATAAGAGAAGTGAGGTATCATATCTGTCTAGAAAAAAAAAAAAAAGATATACCCTGAAGGGTTCTGTTAAAAGATTTTGGGACATTTTGTGGAAAACTTAATGCCTGTGTAATTCATTTTAATTAATTTATGTATGTGTGACAGATCCAGCGTGGGAGTTTTTTTGTTTTTGTTTATATTCTTTGTATTTTGTATATTCAAACTGAAAAAAACAATTAATTAATTTAAAAAAGACAGATATAAAAAAAAGTCTGGTTGTCTAAATTGTGCCATAAAATCACTAACTATGTATCGAAATGATGTTAAATGTAAGAAGATGACGCATTCTGGAAAGGTAATTACAGCAATTAAATGAATAAAAAAAACTACATTTAGATGTGTTTATATTGTATAAATATCTGTATTTATATTAATGTATATACAGGTAGTCCCCGATTTACGAGCGAGATCCGTCACAACGAGGCGCTCGTAAACCGGAAATCTCGTAATTTGGAACGGCCGCCATTTCGCTCGTAAATCCGGAAATCCGCTCGTAAATTGGAACGGTTTTCGCTAGCGCACCTAAAAACACTCTATTTTCATCTAAAAACTACTTTTGAGTGCATAAAAATGATCGGAAACGTGTGTTTATATGCTTAACTTGCTAACTGAAGTGAAAAAACACATGAAAACTCAGTATTTTTTTCGTTTTTTCCAAAAATGTGCAGCTCGTAAGTCTGGAACCTCGCAGATCAGAGCGCTCGTAAATCGGGGACTACCTGTACATGTATGTCTTTGTATATAAAAGATAATTAAAACAGATACACTTGCATACTTCATTTATAAAAGCAAGGCGAATGTTTCTGCTAATTAAAAAATGTCAATCTACAGATGAAATGTTACTTTTCATGTCTAGATAAATAATTTATTACATCCTTATACACTGGATAAACAAGGTTTTAATCAAGGTGCTTTGATTTTATACACTTTACTGTATCACCCAAATCTGCAACAGCCTCCCATGATGAACTTCTGGCAGGAGGGCTGGTATGCTCACCAGGGACTCGTTACTTAATAATCACGCGCTGCAGGTGCTCTGATAGAGGTCAACAGTCTGCTACAGCAGCAGTTCATGTCTGCCTTCACCTACGGAGCAAGAAACCGCTGCCAAATGCTTCAGTCCCGCTCCAAACGGAGCCATTATTCCTACCCTATCACTGTCACAGCCCGGGTTGATCTCTGCAGACACGCAGATGATCTAAATTAATCTTAGCCAAGTGCATTAGCTGTAATATGAATGTCTTCTATGCTGTGGTGCCTCAATCATTCCAAAGCATTTGCTGTGTCCTGCAAAGGAGCTGCATCTATATTCCAGTTAGAGCGCACATTTGCTTTACAGACAGTGGCATACTTTTCAAATTAGGTTAAATGACAAAAGCTATTAACTGTACAATGAGGATGCAAAGCACTCCTTTTGAAGCAGATGAACGTTATTGTATTGCATGTGACACTAATGGTTTGACCACAGTTCACCCACATAAATCCCCATGGTGCCAAGTTTAACTTTCTGCAGAGAGGAAATGACCGGCAGTCTGGCGGATAAGAAAATAACGTGTGTTTCAGATTCCATAGCTTTTCTCCTGTCTTGGAGTGCACATCTGACATTTATTTTGCAACCACAGAATGGACACGCGCTCAAAGCAAAAGATGAAGGAATACAATATTAAATAAATTATATTTCCATTGGTTAGGACTTATAGACAGCTGTCTCAGGCGGTCACCTAAGGACATAAATGAAAAACGTAAACACAACTAGCTTCTCTGATAAGACACCAATTATCCCTCTCTTCGGTGGAAAAGTGGATCAGTCCAGTTGCCAAACTGACACAAGACACACAATATGTCCGACTGTTTTGACAGACTATATCCATGTCACTTTAAAGAGCCCCTACAGCTGTTGTTGCTGTTTCTAACACTGTGAAATATATATTTTCCCCTGATACTAGAGAAGAACTCAAAAGTGTTTCTAAAGTCCCATTACTGATGTAAAACGATCTGTGCTTTTTGCTATGAAATCTCTCTGAAGTGATGCAGGCAGATGAATATGATATGACACCAGATGAAACACATTTTTGCATGAACTTCCAAGTAAACCGCTCTCGTTTGAAAACTGAATAAGACCAAGAAGGCCTCACATCCAGCCCTCAACTTGTGGACATTATGTTGACACCAATTTCTTTGTCCAGTTTCATATATATCACATAGCTGACTGGTTTGCTGACTTCATTGATGTGTTCATGGTAAAATAGCAGGTACAGTAATATGGGGTTTTGTGTTGCTGCATGTCTGCTGTTACTGGATACAGAATAAATCCACTTTTAGAGAAAAAAAAAACATCTACAGTCAACATGTCTATGTGAAGAAAAAAAAAAAACCTCATATTTTTTCTTCACTTTTAATCATGTTGAAGTTCAAAGGGACCAAAATATGTGAAACTACAACAACTTTGACCTCAGTAATTGTCGTGTTGGACACCAGTTGTTGGAATCTCGGATAAAGGCGGCCAAAATGAGTTTTATCCGCAGGGTGTCTGGACTCTCCCTTAGAGATAGGGTGAGAAGCTCAGTCATCCGGGAGGGACTCGGAGTAGAGCCGCTGCTTCTCCACATCGAGAGGAGCCAGTTGAGGTGGCTCGGGCATCTGGTTAGGATGCCTCCTGGACGCCTCCCTGGTGAGGTGTTCCGGGCATGTCCCACCGGGAGGAGACCCAGAGGAAGACCCAGGACACGCTGGAGGGACTATGTTTCTCGGCTGGCCTGGGAACGCCTTGGGATTCCCCCGGAGGAGCTGGCCCAAGTGGCTGGGGAGAGGGAAGTCTGGGCCTCCCTACTTAGGCTACTACCCCCACGACCCAACCCCAGATAAGTGGAAGATAATGGATGGATGGATGGATGGTGTTAGCACTCAGAGTATGAGTTGAAGATGAATCTCAGCTTCCACCACATCAAATTAGCGCAATATCTTTAAAACTAACTGCATTATAGTCCTTTTTATGTTCACTAATGTTGATTAGTCAAAGTCAAAGTCAAAGTCAACTTTATTGTCAGAACTGCAATATGTACAGGACATACACAGGATTGAAATTGCGTTTCTCTCAGTCCCTCGGTGCAACAGTAACCATTTAAACACTAAAACACTAAAACATTTAATAAACATAAGCATAAAATAGTAAAAGTGTAACACTGTCCTGAGTTTTTGCATAGTAGTATAAAAGTATGAAAATTTACACCAACACTAAAACACTAAACATTTAATGAACATAAGCATAAAATGAAATAATAAAAGTGTAATACTGTCCTGAGTTTTTGCATAGTAGTATAAAAAGTATAAAAAGTATATCTATAAAATAAACTGAAGGTTCTAGCATTGACATTTGCAAAGAGTGGCAAAGCAGCATATGAGTTAATGTACACAGTATATGTATGAGGTAGTTGATGTTGGTATAGAGGCAAAGTGGCATATGCAGTAAGGCACATAAGGCACATTGGGCATCCTTAAATAAGGCTAGTCAGAGAATACTGTATATGTATCAGCAGTAGTGTAGATATAAAAGTAGTGTAAATGTAAACAGTAGTAATAAATGTAAACAGTAGTAATAAATGTAAACAGTGAATGTAAACAGTAGTATGACTATAGGCAGTAATGTAATACAAACATTAGTGCAAATTAGCTGCTGTAATCACCTTAAAAGAGCAGAATTTAAAGGTTCACTGACATCATCTTACAAATTTGCATGAAATGATAGAAGATATATATATATATACTGTATTTTATCATTCAACTATGTTCGTTTTTGCAAACAAAATGATAAAATAATGAAAATTCATTCCAAACTGAGTCTGAAATGAAAAACAGCTTTTCTCTCTGAAAAATCCATCTACAAGCGAATGCAACATTTGTGATGTAGGAAGCAGGACCTTCAGTCTTCGTCTGCCATTAACGCATATTCATTCTCAGCCAGATCGCCTTTTTTTTTGGTAAAACTTTAAAAATGCCGGTTCGGTGTGTCGCATTTGGGTGTTCTAATATCATCAGTGAACAAGTGAGCCTTTTCACTTTCCCAAAAGATGTAAGACCTCCGTCAAAACTGGAATAAATAAAGCCGCCCTCCCTCAGACTGAGCTCCCTTGCTTCCTGAACAGGTAAGAGTCAAATACATACGGGTGCAGAGCTAAATTAGAACCTGCTGTTTCTGCTCATCTAACTTCCTGCTTCCAAAACTAAAGACAAATAGCTCAAATCTTAACTTAGATTGATAATTTTGTTGTTTTATTTCTTGTTCGCATGAATATTTATATGGGGCGTTCTAAAGACGTTCTTTCTCCTACGTCACAAATGTTGCATTCGCTTGTAGTCGGATTTTTCAGAGAGAAAAGCTGTTTTTCATTTCAGACTCAGTTTGGAAGGAATTTTCATTAATTTATCATTTTGTTTGCAAAAGAACATAGTTGAATGATAATATATATATATATATATATATAT
>JBBPBX010011274.1:0-17876 GCA_038048925.1 Garcialebias charrua | reverse complement strand
TGGTCTGAAATCGATCCAGAGCCTTTCCGAATAATCCCATCAGTTCTATCGAGTGGTGCAGAAAAGGGAATTCTTTGTCCCTCCGGGAGGTCAGTTAGGGTCATCCATAGATGGCGTTGTGCGATGACCACCTCAGCCATGCCTCTGCCTTGTGCAATAGCTGCTGTCCCCATCATGCGGAGCACAAAGTCTGTTGCCCTGTGGGCTTCTTCTAGCACGTTGGCGGCAGCCTGCTGGTCTGTCGTTACCTGGAGCGCCTGCAGTTTTTCAGCCAGGTATGCTTGTATCATGGCGGACGCGTTCATTGCACGCGCCGGAGGCCCTGAGCCCTGTAGCATTTCTCGAGCAGAGAAGCCGAGGCTTGATAGGCTTTGCTGGGCAGAGTTTGTTTCGTCCCGGATGACCTGGGAGCCAGATGAGACGCCAACGTGTCCTCCATCTGAGGCACACTGGCTATTCCCGCCGCTTCCATCCCATCCACGTCAAGGAACTGCGAGAGCGGCAGCAGCATGGGAGCCCTGGGCTGAGACCAGGTGCGAGTCAGCTCTGTGAGGAAATCCGAAAAGATGGGCATTCTTTGCCTCGTGGCGGACTGCTGTTTTGTGTAAAAATAATTTCCTGCCAACCTCGTGACTTGTTGACGAGATGGAGGTTCTGGCCACGGGATCTGCAACGCGTCCGTTGCTCTGCGACACAAGTCGAACAGAGCAGGGATTGAGAAGTCAGTCTCCGGGAGCACAGGCGAGGTGCGAGAGAGGTCTCCCCCCTGTTCGTAATACTCAACGTCGGCGTCATCCGCAGAAAATTCACCTGAGGTTGATATCGAGATCTCGTCCTCGTTCATCAAGCCTCAAGTGTCGAAGTCGGCTGTTAAGTCCCCGATGGGAGCCAGCGCATCCGGGTTGTCGCCCCATTCGACTTGGGTGCTGTCCTCCAGAGCCATGCTCTCGAGCTCCGGCGTGGGAGTGAGAGGCTTCAGTAGTGTCAGGGTCTGTTGGCGCCGCAGCAGCACCCATGGCTTTGGCGACAAAGTCCACCCGGTGCCTCCTCACCGCCTCCAACATCTGGCTGAAGTGTGGGCAAGAGTCGGGCGCGTCCAGCGCCATCTTCGCATGCAACATCCCCAGGAAGACGGGACAAGCCTCGTGGGTGTCCGTCGCCGAAAGGGAAAAACTGCATCCGCTGGAGCAGGCACGAGAGGTCGGGCTCGCCGTCCTGCTAGCCTTTTTCGGAAGTCTTGGCTTTTGCTTTCCTTTCTCCGGAGGCATGTCCGAGATAAGACAAGCGAATCCTTCCAAAATTCTTTTTAAAAATTTTGTAAAAATTTTGAGACGTCTCCTCCGTCGCGTCGCTTTTGCTGGCTAGCCTGCTACGCAATTAGCAGAGGTAGCAATGTGACACAGTTAGCGCCGTCGGGCGAAGCAGTCTGCGGAAAGAGGAGAAGAAAACACTTCGGGGTTAAGGAAAATTGTGCCGGACTAGCTTTTGCTAGCCCGGCAGTACGCAGGAAGAATTCTCTGTACGCCTTGTGTAGGGAGCAAGCTCACCTCTGGTGGAGCGATGATGCAACAGAGAAGTCCCGCGAAGAGAAGAGAAGTTCAGGTTTAGCGAGGTGAAGGGCAATAAGAGAAAGTGGGATGGGCGTCAGCGCCTTAAATACCCAGAGGGCGGGGTCTCTGGCGTGACGCTGACGCCCCGGCCGTAAAGGCGTGAGTGTATTCCTTCAGGTAATCGCGCGGGGCGCAATTTCCTATAGCAATTATGTTGCACCGAGTGACTGACTGATAAGGGAACAGGCAGTTTCTCATTTGTTTGTTTTCTGTTGCTATGGATTAAAATGACAGGACACAACAGGATTTATTGTGTATTCATAGAACAAAAGAGTGTACTACAAAGTACAAAATTACTGTTTTTTTCTGAATTTATTCAATTTTAATATTCATAAGTATGATTTTGAGTAAAATGAACATTTTGTCACATTCTATACCCTACTGACCACATTTTTTCAAGCATCAATAATGAAATTATTGTCATTAAAGGTAGGGTCTGCAATATTTGAACACTCTGGGACTTAGAAATATTTTCAGCACAGAAAAGCATTCTGCTCCCTCCCCTCAGAGCTATATATGGCTCTGAGGGGAGGTAGCAGAATGCCACAGTGCTCCGCTGAACTTGGGATCTGCTCCGCCCCCTGCTGTGTGTCTGCTCAGAGCCGCTGCGATATTCTGTGTTTATGGTAATAAAACCTTCTAATAAAATAAAATAAAACCATGGAGCGCTAGTCCTACAACACAAAATCCAGCAGAAATCATCAGAGGTTCACGAAACAACGTTTGGACATGATTTAATTCGCTCGTGACTTCCTCATGTCTGTCAGCGCTGGTCTGGAATGTCTGGAATGCTCCACCTCCTCCTGTCTCTGCGCTCCGAAGTTCTGTGTTTATATGATAATATAACTGTTTAAAAAATATAATAAAACCACGAATCACTCATCCTACAACACAAAAACCAGAAGACATCAGCAGAGGTTCACGAAGCAACGTTGGACATGTTTTAATTCGCTCGTGAGTCGTGACAAATCCATTTCCTCGTCAGTGAAGGATGAAGCGATCACTTGACTTTTGGCAAAAAAACTAAATAAAAGTCCAGCTCTGGGATAAAGAAGGGATATTTAATACATTTTGTGTCACATAAAAAACAGTCCTGCATCGCTTTGCAATCCTTTGAATGAGAACGAGCTGCGGCTGGGACAGGTGGGGGCGTGGGTTGGGGCGTGACAAACAACTCTGTTTTTATTGGCTGTCAGTGTCCTGGTCACTCTTGTGTTTTCAGTGTTTTTATAAATGCTGATAGAGAAGCAAGGGGACTATAGTTTTTTTCAGAGATTACTTTGTCTAAAATCAGTCTGTCAGTCGATAGTGACAGAGTGAAGAAATATGTTAAAAATATATTGTTTGAAAAGTTACAGACTACATTACAATGTTACATACCCCGCCTTTAAGAGTAGAATTTATCTGCAGAACATGGCAAATGGCCAGAGTAACGTAGTGTGCAGCATCTTTAGACAACAAAAACAAGGCCATATTCATTTTAACACATCACAATACTAATGTTTTCACTCGGGAAGAAGTCAAAAATCAATATTTGGTGCAACAACCCTGACTTTTTACAGCTTTTATGTGTCTTGTGATGCTCGCCACCAGTCTGTCACATTGCAGTTGGGCAACTTTTTGTCACTCCTGGAGCAAAAATCCAATCATCCCAGTTATGTTTGATGACTCAAGACCATCCATTTTCCTTTGATCACATTCCAGAGCTTTTCAATGGGCTTCAGTTCTGGAGATTAGGCTGACCATGACAGTGTCTTCATCTGAACCCCATTGAAGACCTGATTCTTTTCAACTCTTTTAGGTAGTTTTTTTTTTTTTTTCCTCCTGCTTTTGGTTTCTCCTTCAGGGGTCTCCACAGCAAACTAGGTTACATGAAGACTTGTCAATTGTTTTTATGTTGGTTGTTCTCCCTGACGCAACCACAGACCACTGAGCTACCATAGCCCTCTGTGTGGAGCACCATCTAGGGTGACTGGGGGAGCAAATGGTGGGGGTTAAGGGCCTTGCTCAAGGACCCAGATTAGGGTCAATTATTTATTTATTTATTTATTTATTTATTTATTTAATAGGTTTTTAATCATTTATTTTATTTCAATTAATTTTGAGTCACTACTAGCACCGTTTTCCATCCAGATGGTCCAAAAAGGAACAGAGAGTTGTTGTTGTTTTAAATACTTTTGCTCACAGAATAAAATATGGTTCGGGTGATCACCTAATTAGTACCTCATTAAGTAAAATGAAATGTGTTTGTATTGGAATTCATCCTGCACTAAAATGGAATGAGTCATTTTTGCAGAGATGCTGATTTCAGGAAATTAGCAGGGGGCTCCTAGTTTGTTCCATAGTATAGTATAGTATACAGTAGTATAGTATAGTATAGTATAGTATAGTATAGTATAGTATAGTATGGTATGGTATAATACAGTACAGTATAGTATACTACAGTACAATACAGTATAGTATAGTACAGTACAGTAAACTATAGTACAGTATAGTACAGTACAGTGCAGTAACATCACATTACAGTACAGTACAACACAGTATAGTACAGTAAAGTACAGTATAATATATTGTAATATAGTATATTATATAGAATATTATAGTATAGTATACAGTAGTATAGTACTATAGTCTAGTATGGCAGCAAAATGGCTCAGTGGTTAGCACTGTTGCTTCACAGCAAGAAGGTCCTGGGTTCCATCCCTGGTTGGACCTGGGGTCTTTCTGTGTGGGGTTTGCATGTTCTTCGTGTGCTTGTGTGGGTTTTCTCTGGTTACTCCAGTTTCCTCTCACTGAGTTGTATGGAAGACTGAACACTAAAGAGGGCGAGAAGGACTTGTACAAATTGGCAAGACAGAGGGATCGGACTGGAAAGGATGTGCAGCAGGTTAGGCTTATTAAAGATGGTAATGGTAATGTTCTAACAAGTGAGGAGAGTGTGATGGGAAGATGGAAGGATTACTTTGAGGAGCTAATGAATGAAGAGAATGAAAGAGAAAGAAGAGTGGAGGTCATAGAAACTGTGGACCAGGAAGTGGGAAAGATTAGTGAGGGTGAAGTCCGGAAAGCTCTGAAAAGAATGAAGAAGGGGAAGGCAGTAGGACCTGATGACATACCAGTGGAGGTTTGGAAATGTCTTGGAGAGGTGGCAGTGAGGTTTTTGACTCAAATATTTAATGATGATTTGATGAGTCACACGATGAAGATCTGGGAGAGAGTTGTGGAAGCAAGACTTAGACAAGAGGTGACTATCTGTGAGCAGCAGTATGGTTTCATGCCAAGAAAGAGCACCACAGATGCCATCTTTGCTTTGAGGATGTTGATAGAGAAGTACAGAGAGGGTCAGAAAGAACTCCATTGTGTGTTTGTGGATTTAGAAAAAGCATATGACAGGGTGCCAAGAGAGGAGGTGTGGTATTGCATGAGGAAATCTGGAGTGGCAGAAAAGTATGTTAGACTGGTACAGGACATGTATGAAGACAGCAGGACAGTGGTGAGATGTGCTGTAGGAGTGACAGATAGCTTCAAGGTGGAGGTGGGATTGCATCAAGGATCGGCTCTGAGCCCCTTCTTGTTTGCTCTGGTGATGGACCGACTAACAGATGAGGTCAGGCAGGAATCCCCATGGACTATGATGTTTGCAGATGACATTGTGATCTGTGGTGAGAACAGGGAACAGGTGGAAGAGAACTTGGAGAGGTGGAGGTATTCACTTGAAAGAAGAGGAATGAAAGTCAGCCGTAGTAAGACAGAGTACATGTGTGTGAATGAGAGGGAGGCCAGTGGAACAGTGAGGCTACAAGGAGCAGAGGTCACAAAGGTGCAGGACTTCAAGTACTTGGGGTCCACTGTCCAGGAAAATGGGGAATGTGGTAAAGAGGTGAAAAAGAGAGTCCAGGCAGGATGGAGTGGATGGAGAAAAGTTTCAGGAGTGATTTGTGACAAAAAGGTGTCAGCAAAGGTCAAAGGAAAAGTTTACAAGACAGTGGTGAGACCAGCTATGTTGTATGGTCTGGAGACAGTGTCATTGACAAAAAGACAGGAGAAAGAACTGGAAGTGGCAGAAATGAAGATGCTGAGGTTCTCCTTAGGAGTGACAAGGATGGATAAGATCAGGAATGAGATCATCAGAGGTACAGCACATGTTGAACAACTGGGAGATAAAGTTAGGGAGGCCAGACTGAGATGGTTTGGACATGTCCAGAGGAGGGACAGTGGGTATATTGGTAGAAGGATGTTAGAAATGCAGCTGCCAGGAAAAAGACAAAGAGGGAGGCCAAAGAGGAGATATATGGATGCAGTTAGAGAGGACATGAAGGTAGTTGGAGTGAGGATAGAGGATGCAGAGGACAGAGTGAGGTGGAGGAGGATGACTCGCTGTGGCAACCCCTGAAAAGGGAAAAGCCGAAAGAAGAAGAAGAAAACTCCGGTTTCCTCTCACTGACCAAAAACATGCATGTTAGGCTGCCTTCAGGCCTCCCTTGCCAAAGAGATATGTGATGTTAATGGGATTTGCCTGGTTAAATAAAGGCTAATAAATAGTATAGTACAGTACAGTACAGCGCAGCACAGTACAGTACAGTACAGTTTAATATAGTATAGTATAGTACAGTATAGTATAGTACAGTATATTGTATATATATTGTATACTTGTAGCATTTATTGTGTCTGATGATCAAATGCTTTATCAAAGTTTAAATTGCACTAGATGAAACTTGTAAATAAAAAATATATAAAGTTGAGCCAGATCTGTATGGCAGAATCACTCACTTTGGTACCATTGGGACCACCTGGACCAATAGGCTCCGAGTTATGTTTCAAATCCTGGAGAAAAAAAAATGTGTATCACACATTGAGGTCCATTTTGTTTCAGTGATAGTAATAGCTTCCAAAACACTTGTTAAAAATAGCATTTATTACTGTATGTTAGTATGTTGGCAATCCACAGGCAATCACGTGCAGGTGTATGACTCTCAACCAGTCAGTCAAAACTTCAGGTAATGTCACTCAAATGACATTGCATGACAGAAAAGTCTGCTGTGGGATTCCCAGTCAGCTGGTTTACACTGTCTATCCCCCAACCCATACCCCTGTTTCCCTCGCTGCTCTTTGGTTTAGCAAGGACACTGGTTGTCATTGCTTTTGAACCTTGAAGCGGCGAACCTCAGGGTGGGATTGAACTACGCGGGCTCGGGGATACGTCAAGCCTTTCGGTGGTGAAATGTGAAAGTCGAAGGACAGCTCAGATGAAGAGTTATAGCTGATGAATGAGGCCTGACACATATTGACAAGCTAAATTTACAGCAAGCCTTGTTAGGTGTGACACATTTGGTCCACTTGCAACACTTTAAAGGAAGTTGGTGAGGGAAAGGGAGAGATGGAGAGTGTGAGCAGCCTGTAAAATGACTCAGAAATCCAATCATTTGTCATGGTTAAATTTAGAGTCAGATAGCCTGTTAATAGTGAATTATATATCTGCAGAGGATGATTACCTACTCTTATCACATTAAATCTTGCTACCAGAGACGTGACTAATTTATTGCCTGTTCCCAGCAAGCATTGTCTGACACATTACCATCGGAAAACAGAAGCTTGGTGTAAAATAACTTCCTCTGATGATTTCTTTACAATAATACATATTTTAGGTTGCATGAACAGTGAAAGGACTATAATTTTTTTCTCATATTGTATGAATTATTGTTGTCCGTCAGCTCTCAGACACTGCCAGCAGCCTCTCAAAGCCGCTTTTTTTTCTTTCCCTCTTTTTTTAATCAATAATCAAATTACTTTCTGAGGCAAGTCGAACACAAAGAGATTGAGGAGAAAATTTCCCTTTTGAGTATTACCAGAGCAGAAGCAGAAGTCAAGGATGACAATAACTCCAAATTGATTAATATTTTAAATAGGCTTCTCATTTGTATTTTTTTTATAAACTTTGACTAAACATAAATTAAGTTTTGATAATTCTTTATCGTTATCACAATAAAAAAGTGCAAAGCAATAATTTTTCTCATAAAATAAATGACTGACATGTAGCTAAAAATGCATACGCTGAATAAATAAATAAATAAATAAATAAATGCAACACTTTAATTTTGCTCCCATTCTTCGTGAGCTGAACTCAAAGACCTAAGAGTTTTTCTTTGTACACAAAAGGCCCTTTTCTCCAAATACTGTTTCTATATCTAACAGTATTTCTTCCAAATACTGTTCACAAACTTGTGTACGTCTGTGTTAGTGAACATTTCTCCTTTTCCGACATAATCTGAGCTGGACTGGGAAGCTCAGTCCTCACCTCCTTCTACAGTTGTGCAGTGGAGAGCATCCTGTGCTCCAGCATCAACGTGTGGCATGGAGGCTGCACAGCTGCAGAAAGAAAAGCTTTGCAGAGAGTGGTGAAGGCTGCACAGAAGTCTGTTGGAGTCAGCCTCCCCACCATCACAGACATCTACACCTCCAGATGCAGGAAGAGAGCCACCTGCATCATGAAGGACCCCACTCACCCAGCACACACACTTTTTGCCCCGCTCCCCTCAGGAAGGAGGTTGAGGAGCATTAAGTGTAGAACCACTAGACTGAGGAACAGCTTCTACCCAGAGGCTGTTAGACTCATGAATATCTAACCAGGATAATCACTGTGAAAAAAACCACATCATGTTGTTGCTGATTATGTCATGTAACTGTGTTCATTTGTGCTCATCTGCTCACACAGACTCATGTTCATGCTGCTGTTTGGCGTACTGTTTCTATTATTTTTATGCTATTAGTGCTTAGCATATTTTTTATTAATGTTTTTCTTAGTTCACATCTTAGATCTTATTACTGTTTTTCTTTTACATTTTACTGTTGGATGTAACTGGGACCCCGTGTACACAATTTCATTCCACCATATGTACCACGTGTTGTGAATGACAAAGAAACTTTTACTCTGACTCCATCCACCCCACAGGTGTGGCATATCAAGATGATAAGACAGCATGGTTATTGTACAGGCTGACCACAATAAGAGGCCACTCTAAAATGTGCAGTTTGATCAAAGCACAATGGCACAGATGTAAATTGTGATGGCATGTAATGGGCATTCTGCAACATGGGGTGATAGTCATGGTCGAATGGCACAATAATGGGCTCTCATCACAGTATCTATGTGCATCCAAAATGAGATCAATAAAATGCCCCTGTGTTCGTTATCCATAACATACACCTGTCCATACTATAACCCCACCACCACCATGGTCCACTCGATTCACACTGTTGACATCAGCAAACCGCTCACCCACACACTGTCTGCCATCTGCCCTGTATGGTGAAAACCAGGATTCATCCATGAAGCGAGCACAACTCCTATGTGCCATACGCCATCAAATGTGAGCATTTTCCCACTTAAGTTGGTTCGACAACGTACTGGAGTTTAATACTTTTTCAATAAAACATCAATAAGCATTGTATGCTGGGGCAATCTGAAGGTTCTTTATTTTGCCCAAGGCAAGATAAATTACACCGTTTTCCTACTGGAAGACAACCACTTTACTACTAAAACGTGCATTGCTTTTTTTCTTATCAACTGAGTACATTTTTTGTTTGTTTATAACTTGTGGTTGACTTGTAATAAATCGCTTCTAAAAAATATGTCATAAACGCTAAAATAATCCCATCTGTGTTTACATTACTAGTTAATGTACCAAGCTGGAAATCTAACTGGGCACAACCTGCTCATTCGCCACAAAATGGTGATGAGGGACTTCATGACAATGGTCAGTGTGATGCCAGTGGCATTGAATTGGAGACGTCCTTGTACTATTTAGGCTATTGCCTGGCTCTGAGCAGTCAAAGAGAAAGGATTCTGGGAGAACCCTTCATGGATTTTGAGAAACTCAGAACACTGAATGTTTCAGACCTCGTGTTCTTCTGTTGAGGGAGACCAAGGTTTGAATAAAGCTCAGTTTCTTTTGGGGGAGCACAATGAGCCTACTTACGAGGTCCCTGCTCATATGGGTTCTTTATCCATCTCCTCTTACCAATACCAATAACACTCCCAAATATTTCATATAACAGTTGAGGTTTGCCTTTTAGATTGTAAAGAAGTTAAGCAGTGATAGTCTTTTCTGTGTTAGATAACTCATCATACTTATTAAAATACATAACATGTACAGTGCATTTGTTTCCAATGTATATTTACTTTTTATTGTTTGATCAATCAGACAGGTTGCTTTAGGCTGGTGAAGCGTCTGAGTTGCAGGCTTGTGGCCTACCACTGAGCTCATGTTAGAAGTCCTGTGATAAATGTTTTTCTGTGTGAGTGTAACAAGCTGCGTCCACTCTTGCAGCACCACGAGCAGCCCAGTTATTAAAAAATATGCATCTGGACTCAAGCATGAGCACCTGATTATGTCATTGATGGGAAATCACAAGTAAGAATATGCAAATATAATTAAAATGTCATCAACAAAGCATGTAGAAGTTTGTCACTAGAAATGGCTTTTAAAAAAAAATAAAAATTGGGGTTATATATTAAAATATGTACCGTATATATATAACCAAACAGACATGTGCAATACTTTCACATTTTGGCCAGCTGTAGTTTAATTTAAAGCTTTCTTTTAAACACAAACTGTTCAAGGGGTATCACACACCTACATGCGCTCGAGGCAGACACCAGAGAAAGCGAAAAGTAATAACTTTAATATTTTTATGAACTTGCGGATATCACAATCTGCTAAATAGCACAGTATTGCACAGTTTGTAGCTCAGTTCTGTCTGATGCAGTCATAAAATGATGAATTACAGATTTAACACTCAAATTAGCTTACTGTATTTTCTTTTCACCACTACAGTCTGGTTGGACAAGCAAGTTGTGGACACTGAATATTCTGTACTCAACTTGCTCCATTAGCTCTAGTGCCTTTAGATCCAAGAATTCTGTTCCCCTCCTTACCAGTCAGGACCAGAGCAAGTTTAAACTAACTGCAGCACAGTAATTTGACATGAGACTTACCGTAATAGAAAATTAACATTTACACTGCTTTACAAAACCAGAAACTGAACATGCCAAGTAAAGCAACACTGCATATTTACAGCAAATCCAATCAACAACAGTAATTTGGGGGATCACCATATATTTAAATGCATCTTTGCAGGAAATGTTTATTTAATTGGTTTATTTCATGCTTGTACGATTTGTTTGCATTCTTATGAGGCTTAAAGTAAAATGACTGAAGTTGAAGGCATAAAGATGATAATTTCTTTATAAATATATCCACTGAATCCAAGTGACATAAAATCTAACAAATAAAACCATAGGCTAAAGCAATTTCTATAAATATTTAAAATAGCTCAGAATAATTCATTTCTATCAAAGCTTTACCTAGTTATTTTGTAGTTGTACCGGTACATATTTATGGCATGTTTCTCATAATGGCTTTAACATGAGCTCGTCTTTCCCACCATGCTCTCTGCCTACAGACGGTGGAACACAGCACGTTTACAAAGAGGCTGACAAAGAATGGCCATAAAACAAACTAAATAATGCAACTGTCGTAAACTTTGAAAAGATGATGCGTTTTTCTTCCAGCAGCATAAAATGTCCTTATCAGAACTTCAGGTCAGAGAAGCTCAGTCAGCCAACAAGTCACTCTTTTACCAGCAGGTCATCATGTTTAACAGACAGGCTCAGGAACGGCTGCAGCAAATATTTTTGCTGCTAAAAAATTTCTGCCTGTAAACACTTTAATTACTGTATTTTCCAGGCGTATAAGTCACAGTTTTTTTTGCATAGATTTGTCAGTCCTGCAACTTATACACCGAAGCGATTTATATACCCTTTATTTTCCATATTCATAATGAAAGTTTTGACTGACACTTTAATGTTTGGTCTAAAAATATGGGAAACAATCCCTAAATATGTGGCTTCGCCTCATAAGCCGCAGGGCATGAAAATTAGTTTTAAAAAAACAGCGACTTATAGGCCGGAAAATACGGTAATTTATACATGTTTTTCCCTCTTTGTGATGCTTTTTTTTTGACTGATGTGACTTAAATGCCAGAAAATATGGTACATCGTTCCACATGACATTGTCAACTGTGCTGTCAGTGACAGGATGACAAGTACTGTATGTCAGCACAAAACCTCATCTTGTCTGTCAAAATGTACATTAGAACAGTCAGAGCACTTCAAACAAAGTCATCGTATTAGACTAAACAAGAAATGTACAACACTGGCGAGTATTGCGGACTGTGGAAAAGCTTGATTAAAAAAAAAACTGGCAAAAGCAATCATAAGAAATATGCAGTCAATTTTATTTGCAGTTGTCCTACTTTCTTAAAAATGATATTTCATTAAAAAAAACATCAACAAAAACAAAATAGTTCACTTTTATGTACTTTGTAAATTAGATTTTTAGATTAAAAACATCACATGGAGTGAAAATTTGTCCCGACCATCGTGGAGTGTTGAAATATTTAAATTCTAAATGTTAAATCTCAGTTAGATTTTTGACTTTGCAGAAATGCAGTACATACAAATAACAAAGTTTGTCATTTTAGTCATTTTATTTTATTTTATTGATTTTATTTACCATATTTGTCGCATTATAAGGCAAACTTAAAATCCTTTAATTTTCTCAAAAATCGACAGTGAGCCTTATAACCCGGTGTACCTTAAGTATTAATTCTGGTTGTGCTTACTGACCTCGAACCGATTTCATGTGGTTATTGTGAATGAGTTGAATAAAGTTTGACTTGTCCGACTGTTTTGTTTCACTTAAAGCGACTTATGTCCGAAAAAATCCCACGTTCATTGACATTGTACCTTATAGTCTGAAAAATACGCTAGTCAAAAAAAACTATTAACTATACTATAATATAACCTTATTCATCAGAACCGTTTTGATTTTTCTTTTGGTAATTCAGCCAACTATGACTGCAACTTACAACAACTTTAAGTTTGATGGTGGGAAGAAATGTGTTAAAAACAATTCTGCCTTTATCAGTTTTATGTTGACTTTGGACAGAGATATGAATATTTACAGTCTCAAAATGATTTTTTATACAAATTATTTTGTCTATAAGTATTAAATTCTACTTATGATAAAAAAATATGACTTTTTACATGTCATTTTCTCATTACCTATTTGTAACTGAGCAACTGAGTAAAAAAAAACACACTGAATAAATAAAAAAGAAACAAACAAAAGTGCATTTGTAGTTGAAAATGTGCCATTCCTTTCCTGAATCTAAGAAAAACAGGAAAATCAATAAGCAGGACAGATGATGTCCTAGGATTGGAAGATATTTTTTTAATTATTTACTCCCCAAAAAATTGTTTTCTGAAACAGAAAGTATCCAATGTTCCAATGTCCATAATAGTCAAAACAGTTAAATAAAATCAATAAAGCCTTAAATAACAATTAAAAAATGGTCTAAAATGACAAGCACTAAATTGATCTTCACAATAAGTAAATGTTTAAAATGTACATTTTAGAGGTTGGATACATTTTACTAACCTATGTTGCATGCAGTAGGTGTTTGTTGCAGTTGCAGGGTAGTATATGACAAAAGAAAACGGTGCAGAAAGCACAACTGACACCTGGCTGTGAGGCGGTTGTTCCTGCAGCATGAGGGCAGTTAACACTGTGGGGAGCTGTGCACACTCGCCTGCTAATTACACTCAGCGCTGTGCATCGTCATGGCTGAAGCGGTGGGACCACCGGCACATCCCCGGCACAAGGCAACTTGAGCAAGCAAACAGAGCCAGAGGAGGATGGACAAACGCAGCCTAATTATGTTTACTTATACCTTTTTACCAGGCAGAGCAGCAGCAGGTCAGAGCCTTGATGAAGAGCTGTACACAGCTTCATCTTCTGACTGTAGCTTTGCACTGCTGCATTCAGGATAAATTACAGCTAAACTGAACGCATGCTGAATATTTTCATAAATTTTTGAACGTTAAAATATAAATGTTACATTGAATGACGACCCTTCAAAGCTGTGTGAAAGAAGATCTGTAGGTTAAGATATCTTGAGTGCTGGCCTACAAATGCCATGGAGGTTACAGCAGGAAATGCCTTTTATGACTTTCCATCTACTCAGCGATCCGCCCGAACATTCTGTGTGGTGGCAGACTAATCAGACTCCTACTCATACCTCACAAAGATAACAAAGTAGCAAGTCTATTACACTCTGAATAAATAAAACAATGCACCATTGTGAGGAGAAATTAGCACACTATCCTAGTGTGTAGAATATCATGTCCTATCAGTGTTGCATGACTCCTTTTCCTTTGACACTTTCCCCGTTTGCTGAACATCTTGTCTCCACCAACTTGAATTACCGGTACCAACAAGATACCAGTAACATGGTGTGCACTCCCCCTGTCCCATAGGAGGTGTATCTGCAAAGCGATACCACATCACATGCTCATACTCAGAATTCTGGTTTCTCATGTGTCAGCTGGAGCTTTAAATAACATACTAGATTTAAAAATGGAATATGAGCTAATTGCAGTGAAAGTATGGTTCAGGTAATATTCCTCAGGAGTACTCCAAGTAAAGAGGTTCACGTGAGTTTTATTTGCACAGCAGAAACACAATTTTGGCTTTTGTTGCAGTGTGTAATCAGTTTGAAAAATCATAATTTTCTTAAAGTTCAGATTTTTTATTTTTTTTTTACAAAATCTTACCTGTTACGGATAACTCAGTAAAGATAGCAGAACTAGTTGAATTCTGATTGGACTGACGAGTTAATGACTAGTTTGTGCTGGGTCAACAACTCAAGTCTAGAAAATGTCATGCCGTTTTAAAAGAGCAAAAACATTGTTGATCACCATTTTTACATTCATGTAGGCAACCATTTGCGCACACCTGGACTGTTTTTCAACACCTCAACACTCCACTCTGGAGTCTCCAGGTTTCAATAAGCTCATAGCACTGATGCTTATTTGTTATACAGTGTGTTTAACCAAAAGACAAGAAGAAGAATTAAAATTATATATTAATATAGCTTTGGCTGGGTGGTTAGAGCATTCATCCTCCATTGCAAGAGTTGAGGGTTCAATTCCACCAGCAGTCACATGCCGAANACTATAATATAACCTTATTCATCAGAACCGTTTTGATTTTTCTTTTGGTAATTCAGCCAACTATGACTGCAACTTACAACAACTTTAAGTTTGATGGTGGGAAGAAATGTGTTAAAAACAATTCTGCCTTTATCAGTTTTATGTTGACTTTGGACAGAGATATGAATATTTACAGTCTCAAAATGATTTTTTATACAAATTATTTTGTCTATAAGTATTAAATTCTACTTATGATAAAAAAATATGACTTTTTACATGTCATTTTCTCATTACCTATTTGTAACTGAGCAACTGAGTAAAAAAAAACACACTGAATAAATAAAAAAGAAACAAACAAAAGTGCATTTGTAGTTGAAAATGTGCCATTCCTTTCCTGAATCTAAGAAAAACAGGAAAATCAATAAGCAGGACAGATGATGTCCTAGGATTGGAAGATATTTTTTTAATTATTTACTCCCCAAAAAATTGTTTTCTGAAACAGAAAGTATCCAATGTTCCAATGTCCATAATAGTCAAAACAGTTAAATAAAATCAATAAAGCCTTAAATAACAATTAAAAAATGGTCTAAAATGACAAGCACTAAATTGATCTTCACAATAAGTAAATGTTTAAAATGTACATTTTAGAGGTTGGATACATTTTACTAACCTATGTTGCATGCAGTAGGTGTTTGTTGCAGTTGCAGGGTAGTATATGACAAAAGAAAACGGTGCAGAAAGCACAACTGACACCTGGCTGTGAGGCGGTTGTTCCTGCAGCATGAGGGCAGTTAACACTGTGGGGAGCTGTGCACACTCGCCTGCTAATTACACTCAGCGCTGTGCATCGTCATGGCTGAAGCGGTGGGACCACCGGCACATCCCCGGCACAAGGCAACTTGAGCAAGCAAACAGAGCCAGAGGAGGATGGACAAACGCAGCCTAATTATGTTTACTTATACCTTTTTACCAGGCAGAGCAGCAGCAGGTCAGAGCCTTGATGAAGAGCTGTACACAGCTTCATCTTCTGACTGTAGCTTTGCACTGCTGCATTCAGGATAAATTACAGCTAAACTGAACGCATGCTGAATATTTTCATAAATTTTTGAACGTTAAAATATAAATGTTACATTGAATGACGACCCTTCAAAGCTGTGTGAAAGAAGATCTGTAGGTTAAGATATCTTGAGTGCTGGCCTACAAATGCCATGGAGGTTACAGCAGGAAATGCCTTTTATGACTTTCCATCTACTCAGCGATCCGCCCGAACATTCTGTGTGGTGGCAGACTAATCAGACTCCTACTCATACCTCACAAAGATAACAAAGTAGCAAGTCTATTACACTCTGAATAAATAAAACAATGCACCATTGTGAGGAGAAATTAGCACACTATCCTAGTGTGTAGAATATCATGTCCTATCAGTGTTGCATGACTCCTTTTCCTTTGACACTTTCCCCGTTTGCTGAACATCTTGTCTCCACCAACTTGAATTACCGGTACCAACAAGATACCAGTAACATGGTGTGCACTCCCCCTGTCCCATAGGAGGTGTATCTGCAAAGCGATACCACATCACATGCTCATACTCAGAATTCTGGTTTCTCATGTGTCAGCTGGAGCTTTAAATAACATACTAGATTTAAAAATGGAATATGAGCTAATTGCAGTGAAAGTATGGTTCAGGTAATATTCCTCAGGAGTACTCCAAGTAAAGAGGTTCACGTGAGTTTTATTTGCACAGCAGAAACACAATTTTGGCTTTTGTTGCAGTGTGTAATCAGTTTGAAAAATCATAATTTTCTTAAAGTTCAGATTTTTTATTTTTTTTTTACAAAATCTTACCTGTTACGGATAACTCAGTAAAGATAGCAGAACTAGTTGAATTCTGATTGGACTGACGAGTTAATGACTAGTTTGTGCTGGGTCAACAACTCAAGTCTAGAAAATGTCATGCCGTTTTAAAAGAGCAAAAACATTGTTGATCACCATTTTTACATTCATGTAGGCAACCATTTGCGCACACCTGGACTGTTTTTCAACACCTCAACACTCCACTCTGGAGTCTCCAGGTTTCAATAAGCTCATAGCACTGATGCTTATTTGTTATACAGTGTGTTTAACCAAAAGACAAGAAGAAGAATTAAAATTATATATTAATATAGCTTTGGCTGGGTGGTTAGAGCATTCATCCTCCATTGCAAGAGTTGAGGGGTTCAATTCCACCAGCAGTCACATGCCGAAGTGTCCCTGGGCAGGACACTGAACCCCTCATTGCCTCCAATGTGTGTCCCATTGGTGTATGAATGTGATAAAGCACAGAATGTGTTGTAAAGCGCTTTGAATATCTTGATCAAATAGAAAGGCATATATACCGGTAAGTAGAGTCCATTTGCTATCTATCTATCTATCTACTCTATCTATCTATCTATCTATCTATCTATCTATCTATCTATCTATCTATCTATCTATCTATCTATCTATCTATCTATCTATCTATCTATCTATCTATCTATCTATCTATCTATCTATCTATCTATCTATCTATCTATCTATCTATCTATCTATCTATCTATCTATCTATCTATCTATCTATCTATCTATCTATCTATCTATCTATCTATCTATCTATCTATCTATCTATCTATCTATCTATCTATCTATCTATCTATCTATCTATCTATCTATCTATCTATCTATCTATCTATCTATCTATCTATCTATCTATCTATCTATCTATCTATCTATCTATCTATCTATCTATCTATCTATCTATCTATCTATCTATCTATCTATCTATCTATCCTTCCATCCTTCCATCCATCCATATAGATATATACATTACATATATATTTATCTATCTATCCATCCTTCCATCCTTCCATCCATCCATATAGATATATACATTACATATATTTAGTACTGTACTTAAATAGCACCTTTCTATCTTATGAATACACTCAAAGCACTTGACACTACAATCTGTGTCCTCAATTACCCATTCATACAGCACTCTATACGTATCTATAAAGCTAATTGAACAAATCATCCTAAAGAGACTAATCAGTGCTTTATCACATTCATACACCAATGGGACACACAGAGGCAATGAGGGGTTCAGTGTCTTGCCCGGGGCCACTTCAGTATGTGACTGCTGGTGGAATCAAACCCCCAACTCTTGCATTGGAGAATAACTGCTCTAACTACTCAGC
>JBBPBX010011273.1:39978-56293 GCA_038048925.1 Garcialebias charrua | reverse complement strand
TATATATACACACAGTATATGCATACTCTCAGCCACCTGAAAGCACTCCTGGCCCCGCCTACTTTCCCGCTCTGAATGGAAAAACAGCTGATCAGCTGCAGCAGGAAGTTTATCCTGCAGTAAGGGCTGCACAAAGGCAGGAGGATGCTTTTTCTGCAGCTGTGAGCTAAACAAAGATGCAGCAGGTGCTAAATAATTTTAAATAAATTTCAAATAAAAATCCCATGCTAATCGTGTGGCTCATCCATCAATCAGCCAATTGTGTGTCATGTCCACACTTATTTTGAAAAACTGCACTAGAGTGAGTTCGCGATGAACCGCGTAAGTTGTGAGATTTTGAAAAACTGCGATAGAGCGAGTCTGCGATAAATAAACCACGAAGTAACGAGGGACTACTGTATATAGAAGCAAATTCTTACTTTAAAAAAGTAAACTGTGAGTTACAGCGGGCTGGGTGTAGCAACTGCTGCTTCATCTTTATTTTTCTACCTAATAATTGATTAGGTATATTCAGACATGAAAAATTGCAAATTTGCATTCTTCTTCGAAAGTTTCTAAAAGCTGAAAAAAGTTGTATGGGCTAAAGGGACAGGTTGTGCCAAATCAAAGAAACAAACAAAAAAAACAGGGCCTAACTGATGTCTGTCCCTACGGAGCCCCCCAGGGGACATGGGGAAAAAAAAAAAATTGCGTGCGCACGCAAATGTTTTGCGTGCCCACGCAAAACCTTGAACGCAAAACCTTTTGCGTTGGAACGCAAAACCTTTACTATGGACGTAGCCAGAATGTCATGAGCGGTGGTTCCTTTAAAAGGAATGTGGACCTTGTGCCACGATAGCTCAACTAGTAAAGCATCGACTTGCCGCTCCAAACCTCATGGGTTCGATTCCCACATGGGACAACACTTTTTTTTTTTTAGATTATTTATTCATTCCAGATTAAAAAAACACAAGAAAACTATTTACAAAACAACAATAAAAACTTTCAATTATATAATCATTCCTCTTTCTTATTTTGCTTAATGGTTTTTAACTCATCCCTGAAATTCTGACACAGAATCACAAGTTCAAGTGTGAACTGTGTCACAGAATAAACACAATAAAAACATGTATTATCTGCAGCATTGTTGTTTAAAATGGCTCAACATTACGACAATGGAGCAGACAGTACACTCAATTTAATTGAATTTTGAAATCAGCCTTAAATATAAGGATGTCCAGTGTGTGCTGCAGTGGTAAAAGTAATTTTCCGTTGTATATTTCACGTTCAAGCTCCGTGGAATCAGCTGTGACTTCCTCGTTCGAGCCGACGCGGCAGCCTGCGCTCTGTCTGTCCCTCTGAACTTGTGATTCTGTGTCAGAATTTCAGGGATGAGTTAAAAACCATTAAGCAAAATAAGAAAGAGGAATGATTATATAATTGAAAGTTTTTATTGTTGTTTTGTAAATAGTTTTCTTGTGTTTTTTTAATCTGGAATGAATAAATAATCTAAAAAAAAAAAAAGTGTTGTCCCACGTGGGAATCGAACCCGTGAGGTTAGGAACGGCGAGCCGATGCTTTACTAGTTGAGCTATCGTGGCATGTGTATTTCACAAGGTCCACATTCCTTTTAAAGGAACCGCCGCCCATGACATTCTGGCTACGCCCATGGTGTCTGTAAAGCAAAACCTTTTGCGTGGGAACGCAAAAGGTTTTGCGTTACCTCGCAATAGTTTTGCATGCGCACGCAAAGAAATTTTTTTTTTCCCATGTCCCCTGGGGGGCTCCGTATATCCCAGATGGAAAACAATTAAAAGTTACCCTGATCAACTTATCTAAATGAAAAGCTCATCAAAACATCACAAGGGTGGCACTACTTACGTCCAGTACCTAGTGTGTCTAACAAAACTTGACTTACATGTAGAGGTGTACAGGGTACCCCAATTGTTAATCCCACCTTCTTCCAAAAAGAGGGGCCGTAATAAATGGGGGCTTGTCCGGGATCCGGATTGGTTAGAGCACTTGTCCTCCAATGCACGAGTTGGGGTTTGAATCCACCAGCAGTCACATGCCAAAGTGTCCCTGGGCAAGACACTGAACACCTTACTGCGGATGTTTGTCCCATTGGTTTATGAATGTGATCTAAAGCACGGATTATACTTTGTAGAGATTTAGTAGAGTGCTGTATGACTGGGTAAATGAGGGCACAGATTGTAGTGTAAAGTGATTTTGAGTGTCTTGATAAGATAGAAAGGTGCTGTATACAATAAGTACGGTCCATAACTCTCCAACCAATTCAAGCACAAACTCCAAATTGCCACCAGCCTGCATTCTGCACCTAAGGAAAAACAAATAAGAGGGATAATAATGCACAATCCTCCAGATATGTAACAAATGGATGTGTAAGATGCTCGTGCCAGAGAGGCACTGTGCACTGATAAAGGGCTGGATGGTCCCTCTCTTATTTAGTATGGAGGTTGTAGTATCCAAGGTTTCCAAATAGAATTTTAAAGTTGATTTATTTGGCTACAGAACCATTTTCCATTTTCCCACAGGCCATTTGAAATGACTTGGGCCCAAAGAGGGTGGCTGCATTTCTGGATGGTCTTCACATATGACTTATTCTTTGCATAGTAGGGTTTTTAACCTGCATTTGTGCATGACACAGTGAGCTGTGTTTACAGACCATGATTTGTGGAGGCGTTCCTGAGCCCACGCAGTGATGTTCATAACAGAATCAGACCTGTTTTTAATGACCTGTGGGCCTGAAGATCACCGGCATGCAGAATTTACTTTCAGCATCGTCCTTAACCTCTACAGAGGTTCAGACATTTCTATAAATTATTTTACTCCTTTGATACAATGAACTGTAGGGAACTTTTTTTTAAAATAAATGGTACAATTTATTGGTAAATGTAACACGTTTATGCTTCATTGTGAATACAAAATGGGTTAGAGCTTTGCATATCGTTGCATTCAATATATATTTTAATTTTACGCACTGTCCAGACTTTTTCCAAAATTGTGTGGAATAAGCTCGTATCCAAAATCCAGACAAAAGTATTCCAAAGTATTTATACCCCAAGCCCGTCACTGATGGACAAAACCACGTAATTTCCCGACTTGAACTCAAATGTGTACAACATGGTTGATTAACCAAGTTGGGATGAAAGCTTCCATTATCGTTTGATCAGAGAGCCTGTCAGCAGCCGGCGAGGCTTCTAACACGGTTAGTTAAAACTCCTTGATGACTCAATCCTCCGTCAGCTTGTAGCGCAAGTACACCTCCGAACAAGGCCCTCGCATGCTAACTGTAATCAAAGCAACATGTTTGGGTTGTTTTATTCAAACCCTGCACTGCTCTTGTGTTTGCTCACTGGCTCTTTGTTTACGTGTTTATTCTTGCATCTGCCGATGAGGATTTCGATCAGATTTCTCCCAAAGAAGAGAAACTAATGAAGTCGTTGGCAGAGGCCGTTGGTGTTTGTGCCGGGTGAAGCTGGACTGTATGCAGCCATTGTAAAAACAAACAGAATGCATTCAAATATTTGTCCTTATGTGGTCTTTATCTTCATTTTTTTATGTCTCTTCTAGCCGACAATAGCAGATATTCTGAATTTAGGATGGTGGGCCACAGCTGCAACCTGGTGAGTCTTTTTTTTTTCTTCCCCTGAATAACTAAGAACAAACTTATACATTTTAAAGCCAGCACTGTAAATTCTTCCACCCAGTTTGTAATGAAAAGCAGGCCAGGATTTGCTCCTCTGCACGGCCGTACTGTACAGCATCTGTTTAATAGATAGATTATTCCCGCAGCGGTTAAGATTCCACAAAATCTTCTGATGATTTATGCTCAGTCCCACTGTCCTGATGTCATCACCAGCTTGCATTACAGTATGTCCTGCAAACGTGTATTTGAAGACCACACCACATTATTAAGTTTTTAATTGATATAAGATGTAGATAATCTTCTGAGTTGCACATGTGCAACAGTGTCTGTTTGAATTTTCATTTTAATCTTTGTGACTTGTTTTTGGTTTTAGGTCAATAGTGCAACAGTTGCTGGTCAGCTTCACGTTCCCCAGTTTTCTTGACGCAGGTGAGCTCCTATTAAAGTCCCACCTATAGCCATTCTCATCACTTTGTACATTTTGAATGCTGTTCTTCAGGGGATTAAATTGGGATTTTTTGCTCATTTAAAGAGGCTTTAGAAGCTTTTGAACAGATTGCAGTGCAATGGTCTTCACACAGATGTAAAATGAATGCTCCTCTTCAGAGGAATTCACATGCTGCGCATGTGAACCAGACCCATGTGGCGATGTGTTTGTCTGTCTTCTGAGGACGCAAATGAGGTACTAGAAGATGCAGATCACCAACAGCTTGAAACAAATCCAAATGACAGACCGGATTTGTGATGAAGATGTTGACTTAAAATTCAAACATATGGATGTAGCTTTTATCTTTTTTTTTTTTTTTTACAAAGTTATTTAAATGTCTGGCATGGACTTTCTTGGTGTCCCTCTAAATGAATGTGACAGCTGAATTCCTTGAACTGACAGTATGTTTTATTTATAGTTATTTTCTGTAAGGAGTAACTCTTATAATTGTATGTTTTGGGCTGTAATTATGGTTTCCTTTTGGAAGCATTTTAGTGCATGTAGACTTTCTAATTGTTACACCTTTGTTCAGCTTTTAGCTCCTATAAAATAAAGCATCTTCAAATATTTTTACATTTTCTCTGCACACTATCAAATTAAAAACTAGTAAGTTATGTGATTAAACATACTGTACATAAGACAGTCTGTATATTGTGTGAAAAAATCCTAAAATTGTATTTGATTTTTAAATACAGTATATACTAAAATTTGGAAGCAAACACAATTCAATTCAGTTCAGTTTATTTAAATAACAAGTCACAACAGAAGTCATCTCAGGGCATTGAACAGAAACATTTACCGGTACATACAAAGTACTGTACATAAAAATCAGTTATTAGTAATATTTATCAAGGAGCCAGCAGATTGCTTCGAGTTTTCACTTCGTCACAGTCTCCTATCCTAAGCAAGCACAAGTGGTCCTAGTTTCACTGACCACCAAACAGCCTCCTTGTATATTCCATAATTTCTTTAGGAAATTGTAAATAATCAAAATTGCCATTTATTAAAATCAGAAATTCCTCATGAATTTGTGTGTAGCACTTTGAGATTTTCAGTAATGAAAAGTGCGTTATAAATTGAATTAATTATTATTATTATTATGAATTTGTTCGTTCATTGTTTTAGTACTTTAAACATCATATTTTAGCCTTTAGATGATACTTCTGAGTCTGTTCAGACTTTACTCTCATTGGTTTGCCTGGCCAGTCTTAAATTCCCTCCATTTACATGCTTACCCTCTATAAAAACATTTATGAATTCTAAACTTGTGTACGATGTGGCCATTTTTGCTTAATGAGCCTAAACAATTATTTTTTTCATCTTAGTTCTGAAAGTGTTTATGTCTTGATTTTTAGACCATGCTTGTATAGTTTGTTTTATTTTAAACAGCTTCACATGGATATTCTGCTAATTGAAAATGTTTATATCTTACTATGTCATTTAAAATGTAAATGTTTGCCTTCAGATGAAATCAATACAGGTAACCCCCGATTTACGAACGAGTTAGGGACCTAAGAACGGTTCGCAGCTCGATTCTGCCGTAGCTAGGGGGTGAAAATTATTTTTATTTTTTTAAATTATCATGCTAACGGAGCGCGCACACACATTTAAGCATGTACAGTAGTGTACTGTAATGTTAAACATTGCTATTCACATTTACAGAATAAATAAAAATATATTTTCTTACTTTGAGATGGTCAAAGCCGACATCTTAGGTTGCCATGCGTTGATTGTTGTCGGGCCGAGCAGCGCGGCGGCCGGCCAGTGAACCACCGCAGCTGCTCCAGACCTGTGTTAGCTAGCTGGCTAGCTTCTGCTAGCCAAGCCATGAGCTGGTGTTGGAGCGGCGGCGCGATCAATCTGCAGCTCCTGCTCCAGCCTGAGACGTCCACAGAGCTCACAGAGCGATTCCAGCTAGTAATTAATCCATATGATGCGATCCTGGTCACCAGTGTTCAAAAGGCCGGCTCCCGTGTTAGCTCCCGTGTTAGCTTCTGGAGCTAGCCAGGCCGGAGGTGTAGCCAGGCCGGCCGGAGGTGTTCGCGCGGCGGCCTGGCACGATCGGCGATAAATCCGCTGCTGCCTGAGACATCCACAAAGTTCACAGAGACGTTTCCAGCTAGTAATTAATCCATATGATGCGATCCTGGTCACCAGTGTTCAAAGACCGGCTCCCGGCAGCTAACCTAAAATGGCGTCCGGTGTTCTACATTAATTTGTGACCGGAGACCCCCGTGACTGAACCTAAAATGGCGTCCGGTGTTCTACATTAATTTGTGACCGTGTAAACTGAAGACCTACTTCCTGCTGCCCAAGATTGCTCAAAAATGATCAGAAATGATCATTTTTATCATAATTATTATTTATAAAGCCTTTAAAACAACCACAGCTGCAACAAAGTGATGTACACATGAAATTAAGAACATTTAAACACAAAAAAAAAAAATTTTTTTTTTTTTAATACAGTAATTTCATATTTTTATTAAATATGATACGTTCGTAGGTCCCGTTGTTCGTAGGTCGATGGAGTCATAGGTCGGGGGTTTGCTGTATCTGCAGTCAGTTAAAAATCCGACATCAGAATGTATTTTTGTTGTAGTTGTTTACAGCATGTACTTTTTGTTTACCTTTATGCCATAGTTGAATTAGTTAAATCATATTGCTAAAGAAATACCTAAAATCTTTAGGTTGATGGACTTCTAGTATATCTGAATATGTGTTGGGACTGAAACAGCTCTGAGCTTGAGATTCTGATTAGTGTTTTCTGAATGTATCACTTGTTTGCTGTGGTCATACGTTCAAGTTGTTTAGGCACAGCTGAAACTTAATGGAGTTGATTTAATGTCATCCTGCAGCTGAAATGGAGGAGGAAGTGTGGAACTCGATGAATAAGGAAGTTTGCATCACAGAGCAAACACAGTACTACTTTGAGACTGACAGCTTGTCTTTTAGTGGATTTATCGACTATTCCAACGACAGCAGGTAACAACACCTTCACACTTTGTCCAGTGTACTGTTTGACTCATCAAAACAAGTTTCCACCAGTGAGAAAAAGCAGGAGTTTACCAAGATGATCTTTTGAAACACAAGAGTCAAGTTTGTACAAATTCAGCTCGGTAGACCCTAAAGGAAGTGGAATAGTGGAACAGTGGAATAAATATTTCCTTATGCTTTGGTTTTTGCATTAGCAAAATTACTTATGAACCACAGTTTTGTTAAATCTTTCAGGAACTAATTATAGGATATACAGTACAGTAGTCCCTCGTTTATCGCGGAGGATCTGTACCCTGAAGACCCACATATATATATATATATATATATATATATATATATATATATATATATATATATATATATATATATATATATATATATATATATATATATATATACAGGTAGTCCCCGATTTACGAGCGAGATCCGTTACAACGAGGCGCTCGTAAACCGGAAATCTCGTAATTTGGAACGGCCGCCACGCTTCTCGTAAGTCCGGAAATTCGCTCGTAAATTGGAACGGTTTTGCTAGCGCGACTACAAACACTCGTTTTTCATCGAAAAACTGCTTATGAGTGCATAAAAATGATCGGAAACGTGTGTCCACATGTTTAGCTAACGAACTGTGGTGAAAAAACACAGGAAAACTCAGTATTTTTTGCGTTTTTTCCAATAATTCGCCAGCTCGTAAGTCTGGAACCTCGTAGATCAGAGCGCTCGTAAATCGGGGACTACCTGTATATATATATATATATATATATATATATATATATATATATATATATATATATATATATATACTAGGGATGCACCGATCCACATTTCTCACTTCCGATCCGATACATAACAACTGAGTATCGACCGATACCGATACTTTTCCGATCCGATATCGGTGTTCAAGCATAGGAGGCTGTAATAATTAAGTTCTTGAAGGGAGAGCACGTATGTTGCACAAAACTCGGACTTGTGTGAGGTAAACCCAAAGAAGACACTCTGAGCCTCACTACAGTAATTCACAAACAAATGGCATACAAGAAGAGGCAGGTCTCTTCCACAGACGTCCTTCTGACTCATGGTGCAAGGAACACTAGTCTAAAATACTGCTAAGCATTATGGGAAATCATCACATTCTACTCCCCATTTTCTAGTCTTATTTTTAATTCTGGCACTATATGAGTTGTAATTCTTGTTGAATTTTATCAACAGATACAGATTTAATCTATAATTGAACACTAATATACCGCTAAGTAACAATGTTAAGACAGAAGTCACAGAGTATGGTGAAATATATGTGCTCTCTGACATCTAGAAAGTATCGGAAATATCGGCAGGTTGGTTCCGATACCCGATACTTACATTCTGCTGGTATCGGATACCGATACCGATACTGGATCGGATCTGCCCCATCCCTAATATATATATATATATATATATACATATATATATATACATATATATATATATATAAGTTAATAATGTTATGTATCTGAGGACAGACAAGTCTGATTCAATCTGGTTATCATCAGGTTTTTTAAATTACTTCTCAGATTAAATGAGGAGATCTGCAGTTACATTTTAAAGTTTTAAAATAGAGACAATGCCTTTCCTCTAAAAATGCAGTGTGAATGCTTATTACGTAAGAATGCGCCAAAAAACAGCTAAAATTAGCTAAAAACACATGCNGCATTTTAAATCCTTCCCACACTCTTGCAATATTCTAAACAATGTTTCTAAACTCTAAACGCTCTAAAAAAGCACAAAATGTCATGATTTCAGCTCCCTGCTTATTCTGCTCTTTGCCACCTGCATGCGCTCTTGGCCACGCCCACGCTGCACAGAGATCAGATGATCAGCTGCAGCAGGAAGTTTATCTTGCAGTATGGGCTGCACAAATGTGCAGCAGGTGCTACATAATTTTAAATGATTCATTTAACATAAAAATTCCATGCAGATCGTGCGGCTCATCCATCTGTTAGCGAATTGTATTTCATGTCCAATCTTGTTTTGAAAAAAACGTGATAGTAACCAGGGACTACTGTGCATCTGCAGCTGATTTACTTTTCTATGTCAACTAAATTCAAGCTGGCCTCCCCAGTAAACCAACATCATCCAAAACAGAAATGTGTCTACGTCAGTTATTTTTACAGATATTGAGCTTTTCATGTGGTAGTATCTGACAGTCATGCTCAGAAACACACCTCACCTTATGAAATGTTCTGCTTTAAACTGCTGTATTTTATTTTTTTTTAAAGCTAAAATTATTATTATTTTTTTTAAGCAAATCAGGATTACTGTCTGCTTTCTGGTTAAATACTCAACTTCCTGCATGTCCTGAGCATTTTTTAAATTGTTATTGAAACTGGATCTCCAGCTCCTGTGTCAACAAATTGCTCATGTGTCTCTTGTGTATGTGCTCCTTCTTCCAGGATGTACCACGCCGAAAAGCTGCACAAGACCAACCTGGTCTTTATCATGAGTGAAAAGGAGGACGGCATGAGCGCGTTTGATTTCGCCCCATTAATACAGGATGAACAGCAATGTATCCTTTTCCCACACACTCCCGTCATCTGACAGAGCATCTGTGCTCTTTATTTGGCAAATCTAAACATTTGACAAGATAGACACACACACTCAGACTTTAAGGTCTGTAACCATCAGCTCATATGATAATCAAATATTCACTCCATTCAATTCAATGGGTATTTTTGCCACAGCTTATGAATTGGCACAGACTTCCTATTTGCTGGTGTGTCTGTGCAGCACATGGGTTGTGTGAGATCAGTTTGCTGAACAGCTTACAAACAAATCCATGCACTTTCAAACACACCGAGCTGTCATCAATTATAGAAGAAGCTTTTTGGAAATGCATCGTCGAGGAATTGAGCAATCTTACAAAGCAAATCTTCTATATGTGGTGATTTTCTGTAATCCGTGTCTTTTGAAGAAAGTACCCATTTTGTTGCAGCGCTAATCTTAAATGCAGACTCATTCTTTGGTTGTGTCGTGATCCTGACCCGACTCTTCCAGCCAACGGGCCCGATCCCTGTCAGATGGCTCTTGAGCCTCGCTACAGGAAAGGACCTTCGTTTTGTTTTGATAAAAACGAGGATGTAAGTTATTGTTTGCCTACTTTGAAAACTTCTAGTTGGGCGGGGAAAAAAAACGTAAAATGCAATTTCTCCAGAAACAGTTGTCCAACACATTTAAACACACGCACATGTGTGAAAATGATGTCACTGAAATTTGTTGAAGGATGACTAATGTCAAATTTGAGTTAAAACATACCGAATATTGACTAAAATCAGCAAAACAATAGCTAAAGTCTAAAATTAGCAAAACCATAGGTAAAACTCTAATTTAAAATATATATATAATAATATAATACATTTTGTATGGGACAGATCTTACTGACAGGCCACAGACTGACTAAGTCCTCTAGATGGGGGACGAAAAGTTTCTTCACTTAAAGAAACCGGTCCAGATGACATGATTTGACCATTTTTGTTAATAATATAATATAAAATAAAATTGTATGGTCATTCAGAATTGTAATAAATGCAAAATTGAACAACATTTTGTTTCATTTGTCCACATTATAACTACAGTATAAACTTAAATTAGCAAGAATGTAGCCAAAAGCTAAATAAGCAAAACCTTAGCTAAAAGTAAAACAGTAGCAAACAGCTAAAACTGACTCAACCTAAGACATTGCTAAAAGGCAAAATAACCCTGAGCTGTTGCTAAAAGATAAAGAAGAGGAAAAACAAAACAAGCCAAAAATAAAGAACTAACAGAATGTTTTTAAAGGGATTGAATAAATCTTAATTAATCTATTCATAAATAAAGTTGAATGATTCCTAAAGTATAATAGTTTATACTAAAAGTTACAAGACTAGTGCTGATCCAGTTGACTGTTTTGATATGTAAATAGGTAAAACAGCACAACGTATTCAGAAAAAAATTGATTGCACAACATCCACAGGTAAAACTCGAAGCAGGAAAACGTTAAAGCAACATTCAGCACCGTCCTTGTGTTAGACAGCAGTGAAACGGAGGTCAGGGTTTGATTCCAGTGACTAATCCCACCTATGGCATCTTTCCATCGCAAATAAATTTGCATGTCACTTCTTTTTTTTTGTTTTTTCCTCAAAAGCTGCGTGCACGAAGGCTTCCCATGCAAAGATAAACAGTTCCTCGAATTATGAATCACCAAGCTAAACAAACACCGTGAGCTGCGTAGAATCTTTGCGTGTGAAACCTTGGTGCTCGAAAGCTTTGTTTGTTTTGATTCTATAGTCGTCTTTTTTTTTTTTAGCTCCTCTGCGCCTGCACACACAAACACTCGCCCACACACTGACTTGTCTTTAATGCCTCTCTGTCGGAGCGAACGTTTCTGCTTCTGTCTGCTTTCTAACCTAACGGTTTGCTGCATGATGCTCTTGTTTTTCTCTCTTCTGCCTTGTGATTGTCTGTTGGCGGGCAGGATGAGGCCATGTGCCGAAGTAGCTCTGGCTCCCCATTGGCTTCCTCTCTGCTCATGTTTCTGCTGCCACTGTTCATGTGCTGTCTCGGGTCAGTCCCATCTCTGTCTCATTGTTTTATTGTTAAGTCTCTTATTTTCATCTCAGCTAGTTTTTCTCACCTTCTGTCTTTATTTGAAATCCTTTGTTCCACGTCTCTTTCCATTGTTTTCCCACACTTGTCCTCATCACCTGCCACTCTCTCATATTATACTACCGTCTCACTTCGCCTCCCTGTCTCTGCCTGTCTCTCCTCAACATATTCCCCGTCTCACCTGACTTTGAACTTCAAGCCCTGCTCTTTGTATCTGTCCTCATCCATCATGCTCCGTCTACTGAGTCTCCTGTGCCTCTGGTGACTTCTGATGTATCCAGACACCAGCGAAAACAGATCACTCACCTCTCATTTGCATCCAGATTTTCATACGTCTCTTTGAATGCTTCTCAACTTTATTTCCCCGTGCCAAGAAAATATCAAGACATTCCTCCTCCCGCTCTCCACATGCTCAGAGCGTATCACATCATACATAATGGTTGAGTTTTTCTTACCTAGATGTATATATTTCTTATTTTGTCAGATTTGAGCCTTCCTTGGCTCCAAATGACTGATTTCCTGTTTAGCTTTAATGTCCTGCAATGCATGGGCTTTACATTTCACACAAAGTACATCTTAAAGGCGACAGAAAATGCATTTTTTATTTTTATTATTTTGCTTTTTTCTTAATGACTGCATTGAGTCACAGTCAGAGTCAGAGAGTCTTTATTGTCATTTGCACCGCATGTGGTACATGTGATGAAAACGAGATTATGTACACGGGGTCCCAGTTACATCCAACAACAAATGCAAGAGAAAAACAGTAATAACATCTAGAATTAACTAAGAGAAACATCAACTAGTAATACACTAAGCCCTAATGTAGTGGAAAAACATCATTATAAACAGCAGCACGAACATGAGTCTGTATGAGCAGATGGTCACAGATGAACACAGCAACAAGAAAACAGATCAGCATCAGCATGATGTGATATTTTGCAGTGTTTATTCTTCTTATTTATTTATTCATGAGTCATTGAAACAAAGCAAGTAACAATGAGAGAAATAAATTCTTACAAAGGAAACTTTTTTTTTTTTACTTATAAAATGACATTTTTTTACAAACAGAAATAACTTCTTGTTGGTTATAAAATACCAGTAGAAGCTATATCTGTGCTATTTAATGAAGTATTAAAGTCACTAACATTCAAAATAAATATATGAGAAAGGGTTAAGCTATTTATTTATTTTAAGTTTTGGGTTTAAAGTGAAACCTCCAGATTTATGTGGACATATTTTGACAGAAAAAAGTTGCGATGTTGATGGGGGAAAAATAATAATCCAAAAACATCCTAAAAGATACTCTAAACTTCTGCAGCCTACAGAATATTCAGATATTTTTATGAACATGTAGAATGAATTTGTAATTTATTTATTTGGTAGGGACAGACACATCGACATAGACAAACTGAGTAAGCAGTCCCATGTTAGCATCATAGTGCAATAGCAACAGCTAATTTGCAGCACTTGTCCCTAGATGGGCTTTTGAAAAAGAAAAAAAAAATACATGAATAAATAAATAAAAAATAAGAAACAAATAAAATAAATAAAATAAAAAATAAATAAATTGAAGTGGTAGTCCTTAAAAATAGCACAACATAAGGGATACAAAACAGAGAAATGTAATATGTCAAAAATGGGTACATGTATAGTTCTATTTTTGACATAACCAGAGTTTTGCTTGCTTTTTAAACATGCTGAATGCTGAAGGACTTTGCTCTATTGTCAAAAGTGAAACTAAATTAAATCAAAAATGATTGACGCAAAAGCTAAAATTAGCTAAAAAGCTAAAGGTTAAGTTTAATTAAACAAAAGTTAAAAGCTGAGACTAATAAAACAGCATCTAAAAGCTAAATTATAGCAAAACTGTAGCTGAAAGGTAAAATTGAAACGTGTTTGTTGGTTTAAGAGGACAAATTGTGTTAGGAATTTTTTTGTTTGTTTTTTCATTGTCTGTCCAGAAGATCTCACTTGTAAATGAGTCTTCGAGGCTCAATGTGACTTATCTGTTTAAATAAAGGTTGAATGAATGAAAAAGGGTTTTTGTGGATTTAGACAGTTTCCCATTCATTTCATATAGAGGAAAAACATTTAAATAAGGTAATTTTTTTAATTAGTAATGTTACACAAGCTTAAACCCATAACTGTAAAGTCAATTACAAGTTCTAGTTAGTTTTTTGATAGATGAATAGCTACGTTCAATAAACTTACAGAAGAAACTTGGAACAGGAAAGCATAAGTGTGATAGTTGAATCAGCAATTCCACAATAAAAACAGTCACGTTTACTTCCTCTGACCTTACTCTTAAAGGTCAACCATACATTTGTCTTTCTTCAAAAATTGCAACTTTTTTCGGTCAATTTTTCCACTTTAATCTCAATATTTTATTTTTAATCACAAACTTTAAAGGAATAAAACCTTTTTTTTTTTTTCCCCGAGTAACCCTAAAGATTAACTACAGTACCAGTAATCCAGCTGAATAATTTTTACACAAATGTTTACAAAGATCTGGCATTAATCTGGTTTGAACTGGTTTGATCTCATAAGTTGTTTCAAGTATGTGCATTTCTATTAAAATAAATGCATTTTTACCTTCTTTTTTTTTATTGTGGTATTTGTTAGGAAAGGGGAAAAAATACTAAATGTCCAAAGTCAATAAATGGTTATAGAGTATTGGTAGGTGAAATTTTATGTTGTAAAGAAAGTGAGAAAAATGGAGCTCTCACTTTTTTTTTTCTTCTTTTTTTTTAGCAAAAAGCCACTTTCAAGTCTTTCTCCTGTTTTGTTTTGTTTTGTTAAATGTTAACTCTGTTTTTTCCCCTGCTTGGTGCCAGGAGAAGGACCCTGACTGTGGCGGGGTGTCCGGCCTGAGTCCCTCAATCTGGCTCATGGTGATCCTTCAAGTGGTCTTGCTCTGGGTTGTGTCTGACTCCAGGAACCACGCCATCCCATCATGACCTCTGAACAACACGAACCAGTCTTGCACATCCGCTCCCTCCAGATAACTAACATGGCTGTCAACATGCTGTGTTGCCACTGAAATGACATCCGATGAAAGGCGTTTGAGACGAAGAAACAAACCGACTGAGAACCCCTCACTCAAGTTCACTTTTATTTTGACCTTCTGGGGATTCTTGAAGTGTTGGTACCAGGGTACTTGTGGCAATAGAAATGTATCTGAGAAGATTTGAAAGCCCTGCTGCACTATAACGATTTAGAGAATTCATGCCGACATATGGAAATAAAAAATCAAGCACACTGGTGTGTCACATAAGTTTGATGTACCATTAATTTTTGAACAAGTTTCAAGCACAATGTTATATGTGCTTGAAAGGTGTGCAACAGGTAAGTTAGTTCACAAACATTACATGTAAGTTACTCATAAGTTCACAAACATCAAAACCAGCTGGCGTAGCAGAAACAAAACTTATTTGTGTTTTCCTCCTCAACCACAGAGACAAACGCCCTCTTTGCTTTTTCACTGAGACCAGGGAGAACAGGCAAAGGGGAGGAGTGCAGTAGCCGGCTCCCCGCTTGACAAAACACATGGTATGGCCTTGAAATCATACATTATCACGTACAGTGTACCTAATGACGTATAACGTACCTAACGATGTACAGTGTACCTAATGACGTACAACGTACCTAATGATGTACTTGTACGACGTACAACACACCTAATTACATATGATGTAGCTAATGACATATGATGTACCTAATGACATGCAACGTACTTAATGACGTACAATGTCCTAATGACATATACTGCAACATGCCTAATGACGTACGACGTACCTGATGACGTACAATGTACCTGATGATGTACGATGTACCTAATGATGTACGACGTACCTAATGACGTACAACGTACCTGATGACGTACAACGTACCTGATGACGTACAATGTACCTGATGACGTACGACGTACCTAATGATGTACGACATACTTAATGACGTACAACGTACCTAATGACGGACACTGTACCTAATGACGTACAACGTAACGAATGATGTACAACGTAACGAATGATGTACAAAGTATCAAATGACATACAACATAACAAATGACGTACAACGTATCTAATAGCGTACGACGTACCAAATGATGTACAACATATCGAATGACATACAATGTATCGAATGACGTACAATGTAACGAATGACGTGCAATGTACCGAATGACATACAACGTACCTAGTGACGTACAACATACCAAATGACGTACAACATGCCAAATGGCGTACAACATAACGATTGACGTACAACGTACCTAATGACAGACATTGTAACTAATGACGTACAACGTAACTAATGCTGTACAACGTAACGAATGACATACAACATAACAAATGACATATGACATATCTAATGATGTACGACGTACCAAATTACGTACAACATACCGAATGACGTACAACATACGAAATGACATACAACGTATCTAATGACGTACTGAATGACGTACAACATACTGAATGACATATGACATACCGAATGACGTACAACTTGGCTTATGTCTTACAACGTATCTAATGTTGTACAACATACCTAATGACATATGACATACCTAA
>JBBPBX010011273.1:27403-39571 GCA_038048925.1 Garcialebias charrua | reverse complement strand
GAACTTATGCTGAACTTATGAATAACATGTCGGCATTCACATAAAATGTTGTGCATGTACAAAATTATTGGCAGGCATCTGCATAAACAAAATTGCCATCGTATGTATGTCTGCGCTGGTAACTTATTCAAAACTTCCACCAAATTTATATGATTTCCATCAGCAGGTTTTTTCTTTTTCTTTCATATGCTGATGCTGTATGTCGCTGTGTGACAGCTGCCCTCGTGGCAGTCCGCTCCAACATGCTCTGCATAAGTTACACTCACATTGACCATAAGCTCTGCATAAGTCAAAAGACGCTGACATGAGCTTATATAAGTTCTGTATAAGCTAGAGACAAGTCATGGATAAATTACTCATGGGTTCTACAAGTGCATACAAAATAGAATATCGTGAAAAAGTTCTTTTTTTTGTAAATTATTTCAGAACATGAAACTCGTATATTAAATAAATTCATTACACATAGAGTGAAATATTTCAAACTTTTATTTCTTGTTGTTTTTGATGGTTATAGCTTAAAGATGATAAACAAAAATTCAGTCTCAGTAAATGAGAATACTGTGAAGAGGTTCAATATTAGAAACTCCTGGTGTCACAACCTGATCAACTGATTAACTCCTAAACAAGAGCTGCAAATGTCACGTTCCTCAAGTGAAGCCCCTCCTGAACCAGAGACGACATCAGAAGCATCTTATCTGGCTGAAGAGAAAAATAATGGTAAATGGACTGTTCTTACAAAGTGCCGTTCTATCTATTCAAGATACTCAAAGCTCTTTACAACACAATATATGCCACTCAATTATGTCCACACACATTCATACTAAATCTACAAAGATAATCTGGATCTGTAGGGACTAATCAGCGCTTTAGATCACGTTCATTCACCAATGGGACACACATCAGAGGAAATGAGGGCTTTCCCAAAGACACTTCAACATGTAACTGCTGATGCAATCAAACCTCCAACTCTCCCACTGGGGGGGAGGTCTGCTCTAACCACTCAGCCACAGCTGACACACAAACTGGCTGTGGAATATTCTTATCTGAGGCACTGAATTTTTTTAATTTATTTTTTTATATATATATATTTGCTAGACATAATCATAAAAATATAAGAAATAAAGACTTGGAAAACGTTGCCACGTGTAATGAATTTATGTAATATGAGTTTCACTTTTTGAAATGACTTTTTCACGATATTCAAATTTTTTAATGTATCTACCGTATATTTGTTCTACTCGTTACCAATGCAGTATGTATAAGGCCAAAAATGGTTTCCAGTTAATTTTTTTCTTATTCCATCTTCAGTGTTTGTGTTGTACAAAACGTATATAAGTCGACATAAGTTCTCTATATCGTTAGTGTGGCAGGGCCTTGAGTCATTAGAAAGATCTTCTATCACTCACTAACTCAGTGGTTCCTGCCATCCAGAGATTCATTTTGATTGGCCACTTCGTGATGTCAGTGACTGAAGCGATCGGACTGCCTTACACAATCTAAAGGAACTAAATCATGATGGATGTGTTTATTAAAGATGTGAAGTTTTATTCACCACTGCCAAAAAGCAGTGAGTAGACTTTACTTTGAATCGACTTGCAGTGCTCAGTTGTCAAATATTTATTTTTTGATTGAGGATTTGGCTGAGACTTCCCTTATTGATGCCAAATGATTACATCTGTCACTGTTGAGCTGCCTCAGTTGGGTTGATGGTTCTTTTGTTCAAGTCTGATTTTTCAGATAAAACCACCAACCTTTAAAGTGTCTCTGAGGACCATATTTGTACTTCACTCTGCTGTCTTTTCATTTACAGTATATATATACAGTACCCTGTTTGCAGTGTGTCAATCCCATTTATCCTTGATATTTATATATTGTTTTCATTTGCTCCAAGGATTAACAAATCAGGGTGAGCCTGGATGGGATCCGACGTGGCTCATTGGGCAAAGTCTCCAGTGCCATGTGGACTGTTTCATTAATTTAATTATTATTTATTAGTTGTTCGAATGAGGCATCCATGTGCTCGCCTGCAGACGAGAAACTTAAAAGAGGGTTAAGGGAATATTTGCTTGTCTGCTCAAGATGGAGTTAAACGTGTATTTTTAATGTCACTTTTTAAATTAAATGACTACTGTCTGCACTGGAATTTAAAGTGCAGCTTTTATATTTATATTTTATTTAAGGATAGACACCGTTGCTCTAAAATCAACGTTAGTTTATAGCTCTGGTTCCCTGGAAACGATAAAATAGGCCTTCTCGTTCAATTTACGACAGCAGAATCATAATTTGGACATTTCTCACATAAAAAAAATGTTTATAGTATCTAAAGCTATAGTAAACTGACAGATTTTATCAGAGGATGGTGTAGAAGTGCATTAGTGCATGTAACTGTGGGTGCTCCACTCATTCTGAACAGTAAGGTTTTGGAGCAATATAAGTGACCATCCAGGTGATGGTTGATTTCACCAAACAAAGCCAGACTGTATGCTGCATTTATCACAACACTGATCCGTGTTAAAGTCCGAGTGGTCAGCCTGCTGTTCAGGAAACCTTTAAGAGAAACATGAAATGAAAAATATAAACTGTTGAGCAAGACCTGACACATTTGAGTTCAGTACAGCGGTCGCTCAGTGAAATTAAACACAGTTTTCCCCCTTTTAATACGTTCTATTTTTATTTAGTCAACATTTTTTTGTTTCAGAGTGTTTTGATACCACGTGATAACACATTCATCCAACCTTTATTTATACAGGCTAGTCTCATTGAGCCAGGAGGACTCCTTTACAAGAGGTACCTGTTCCAGACAGAACATATAAGGTACAGACAACAGTAACAGTAAATAACAATAAACTACAGTAAAAATGCAGTTAAAATAAGAGTAGTGTATGAAACAATAAATCAAGTATATACATTGGTATTGGTACGTAATATACTTGTTCCAAAATTTGAAGTCGGCACCCCGATGTCTGTCATAAAACAACAAGGTCCTGAATTGATCTCCAGATTTCAAGAAGCCTTTAAATAATTGCTAACTGTTTATTTTTGCATAATTGTGACAAGAAATTTATTCCGGAGTAATAATTTAATTATTTTAAAAAGATTATCATGGTTGTCTTCCCATGATGCACTCATTGAAAGGTCAGCCTAGTCATGTTTGAAGCAACTGTTTCTCAGCTGGACCATCAGTGTTTCATACAGAGCACGTCTTCCTCCAGGCTGACCAAATGAGAGCCTGTTTTATACAACTTTTCAGAGTTTAAAGGTTTTAAAATAGTGAGACAGAACATGACATTAGATAACTAAAAAACTTCACTTTTGCAGGATTATCAGTATTTATCGTATCTAATGGAGTGTTCTTTCTCACCAGTATGCCATTTGGTTTATAAGCCTGAACAATATACCGTATTTTTCGGACTATAAGGCGCATTTAAAAACCTTAAATTTTCTCAAAAATCAACATTGAGCCTTTTAATCTGGTGCACGTTGTGTATTAATTCTGGTTGTGCTTACTGCCCTTGAACAGTTTTTTATGTGGTACACAGTGCTCAAAAATATGTAAAAAATGTTGTAGTTTCGCTTAATGCACCTTATAATCCGATGTGCCTTATAGTCCAAAAATATGGTAAACAAGCTCTTGTTTCTAGCCTTTAGCCAAGTTAGGATGAAGACGTTTGCCCTTTTCTTGATAAGGTATTAAGTACTGATAACCGCTGGACATAACATAGTTGAAAGAAATGATCAACTATAATTTTTATGGTTTATAACCAATTATCAGGGTCACAAATCTACAACTGTTTTATATAGTGGAAAAGCTTTTGAACCAACTGTTCATTACATTTACATCCTTTTGATTATTTTGGTTTCTCTATTTAATCATTTCAAAGAAAAATAATCTTTTCCTCAGCATTTTTTTTATCTTGTGTGCCTTTCTGTTGAATTTGCTAAACATGTAAAAGTAATATAAAACTAAAAGTGCGCTGATACTGCTTTAGATGGTTTAGGGGGGAAGGAAAAAGTGTGGCCTTGCTTTCCAAACAGAAGAAGAGATTGATTTTAACATAATCCATCAGACCACTGCTTCAAAGAACAAAATAAATCTGCCAAGATCATAAATGAAAACATCAGAGAATGAAAATCATTGAAATTATTTGATCTCCCTACAGATTTCAACCTTGTTCTCTACTTGTTCTCTTTACTTTTTTATAATTGTCAAAAAGATTTATGAATAAAGCTCTAAAAGTCAATAAATGTCCAACAGAAAATTTGACAAAGTCCATAAATTAATCCTTAAGACGAAAATGTCATTTTTACTGAAACCAGCTGCACTTAATGGTTTTGACCAGCTGTTATGGAAGCTAATAACAATAGAGAGCCATTTCATCCTAAATTAAATAACTAAATAAATAGTGTTGTTTAAAAATAATTAATACATATTCCAATAAATAAATAAATGTTCCCATGAAATAAAACATTTAAATAGAAATGTTTAATTTTTTCCCAGATAATTTTTTATTTATTTCAAGATTTATTTTTATTTAGTTCACAATTTATTTATTTATTTAATAATGGAGTTTCATTTTGACTTTTTCAGAGGCTTTTATTTTTTAACACTGTTTTTCATTTTAAGCTCTTTTTATTTCATGTTCTTATATTCAAATGAGGGGGCGGGGTTTTCTCTGTGTGTGGGTCTGGCCACGGTCAATGCAGCCCATCTATGAGTTTTATAGGCCAGGCAAGTCCATAACTAAATCATATATAAAAATGGCCTGAAATATGTAAAGTAGCTTTACAAAATAAAAGTGTCACAAAATGAAACTCCATTATTAAAAAAATAATAATAATAATTTGAAATAAATACAAAATAAAGAGAAAAAACTAAACATTTATATTTAAATGTTTTATTTCATGGGAACATTTATTTATTTAATGGAATATTTATTCATAATTTTTAAATAACACTATTTGTTAATTTAATTTTGATTGAAATGGCTTTCCATAAATAATGTGTAAAAAAAAGATAATAAATGCCATACATAGTATCATTAATAAACTGAGAGGACATGCAAAATTTTGAACTTTAAGATTAAACTATAATTTTAGTGCCTCTGAATAACAAAATGTGCTTCCAGTTGAGTTGAACGTTGCCACTTACTGTTATTTACATCAAAAGTCACATTTAAAAATATAACCATTTAACATTCAAGATGTCACCAAAATAAATTTTAAATTGCAATGCATACAGCACTAAAGCATAGCTAGGAAGTGTATTATTTATAAGTACTCTGATACGTTTGCTAAATGTTAAGGTTTTAAAAATCAGGTATGTTACATCATTTGAGTTTTTGTTTTCAGCAGAACACTACCATCTCACTTAATGATGTCAGTTTTTGTGTTGGAAGCAGTTCTCCAGATCAATTAATCATTTTGTCAGGGCTCTATTATGGAAAGGCTCCCTCATTGTGTTGAAACCAAAAATATCAGTAACCATCCACATGGTCTGAGGTTTTTCTGTGTATTTTAATCCAACAAAAACAATGTGGTGAAACTAACAATGGTATGTTTGCTTCTAACTTACTAACACTCAAGAAGTGCCATAAAATTGAACTTGTATACTCTTCTGGTGAAACCTGTTGTAATATAACATTTATGCAAAGTTACAGAGGCACACCTCTATATTTCTGGAGTTGTTTCCCTTTGCTGCATGGAAATGGCTGACAACATATCCATTGTGCTTCTGCTTTAGTGTGATATCGTCGGTGTCAAAGCATTTATTCACATGGTTTGATCAGCTAATACTGCCGTCCATGTTGGGGAGAAAACATTTGGCTTTGCTGCAGAAAGAAAAGCAGATTGGTGGTGTTAACATGCATTATTTATTCTTACTGGTTCAAGCCATTTTTATTCACTTGTCACACCATACCAGCAATTTAGCCTGTTTACTTAAAATCATGAATACTTTGCATTACTGAGAATTGTTTGGAAGATGTGCTATGCCGTCAAAATGCATCTGTCTGAAAGGCTTTACATCGATCTTTTCCAAAAATTAAGTCCCTAATGAGTTTTCTTCTTGTTCAACCTTTTATACAGCACCAATACAGTATATAAATTTAAAAAAATTGTAAAATGGCAAAATACTATATCTGCCAATCAATGGACTGGACTTCTCTGACACTATCCCAGATGTACATCAACACGCCCTCATCAACACACTGAACTATAAGAAGGAAACATGGCTTCAAAATGTCTGCATCGTCATTTTACAGCTCAGTCACCACATTAAAATGTTATACCTCCTTTCTGCTGGGACCGTTCTGGTTCTAGCATGCAAACCCAGTCAGCCTTGGTGCCTTTTTAATAGCTAGTCCCATATTTCAGCTGACCATTACATCCTAGAACTTCTGCTTAGATTCAAACAGAAAATCATCGGCCAACCACTGCTTACCAAGATGTCTTGTAGACATTTTTGTTAGTGGCTAGAACTCTTAAGAACAACAGCATGATGGAGAGATACTGGTGCTAGCTATTTTGAAAGATTTTTCCACTAAAATGCAGAAAATGGATTTAACTTTTGATAAATCCATGTCAGAGAAAAATAGTAGCAACACAAAATATTGCCTGGTACAAAGTAAATGCCAAATACATACTTACTGGGTAGATACCAGCTATGTACTGCATTTTGTACCAAATATCAGCAATGAACAAATCAGGTATGTAACCGACATGGTTTGCATTATGTCATTTTGCTTTCAAGAATGGCTTACCTGGAAATTAATATTTTCAGTCCATTTGACCAAAGTATGATCATCATGATCTAAATTTAAATTGTCATTGAGAACACTGATGTGCAAAATAACCAAAGCAAACTCACATGCACTTAAAAACACAGTTGATCGTCTGTTGTTTATGCCCTAAATAAAAGAAAATCAAGTGAAACAGTAGCTGTCAGAATTAAAATAAAGTACATGCGATATAAGGATTAGAACTGATCTGTTGGTGCAGTTCTGTGGTAGTGGGGAAGTACATGAGCTTTAGTTTATAGGCTATACTGGTATGGTCATTTGTGTTATTTTGGACTGAGAATGGTGTGGTACATATGAAACTGTAGTCCATGTAAATGCTCAGAGGACGCTGAAAAACTACAAACTCCAGATGTTTGATTCTGCTTATAAGTGCTAAAATCAGTTCACCTCAGGAATAATTACAAGCTATGGTCTAAAGTGATTCTGATTGTGTCGGTGCTCTCTTTATGAACTGTGTGGGTCGGACTTTTCTCCTTCCTGGATCAGGAGGATTGCTCGGTGTGTATTTGCGTCGTCAACTTGCTTCCACTTTGACAGACGATTAGCTTGTCTGTCTGTCTCTTTCAGCGTTTGGTTTGATGGCAGGTTTCTTCGTGGAAATCGGACCTCACCAGACCCAACTTTGGGTTTCAATGGGTGTCGCTGTAAGTCTCCCTCGATTGTGCTTCAACTGTGGAACTTGATTCTTTGAATCACTAGTTTAAAAAGGAAGTGACAAAACAAAGGTCTTCTTATTAAAAAAGAAAAAAAGAACAACGTTTATAATGCTGCAATGAAAAGTGTTTATTCGTGTAAAATAAGGTATACTCATAATAAAATTTTGTGATTAAATATGTTGCTTTGTATTAAGTTTTCTGTCTTTTTCGTGAAAAATGTCTTTTCCATCCAGTTCATGTCTGATCTAGCAGCACTGAGCCGACATCAGAACTCTAAATCCAGCCAAAAACAACCAAGGCCGGAAAAGAAACCCAGAATTCATACTTGCAGCCACATCTCCTTACAACATTGAATTTAGTTAGATGAGACATCCCTTAGAAATGCATTCATTGTTTATTTAGTGGTAAATTCACAGTATTTCTGTTTTGTTTTTTTCCTTTCTGATGCAATAATAAGTGTCATTAACACTGTCTACCTTACACTAGTCCCAAAAACCAGCTGTGCTCAAGGCCAGTTTTCTAGAGTTGTTATTCCTCCTCCTCACTGCTCCTAAAAGTCAAACTACTGGCTCATTTTACCCTTTATTATGGGTGTTAAAACTAACCGTACTTCTGCGTGGGGCTCGAGAAGCAAAAATCCTTAAGCTGCTGTGGGACATTAAGAACGAGGTCAATTATGAAGTCTTAGTGTTTGTATTTAATGAAAAGGATCTTTATTGTTGGTAGCGCAGCTGCTGAACGACTGCACCGAGACCAATAATGTAAAATTATGGATTGTAAAGATCTTGTTACAGTGTGGAGCAAACCTTTAATTGTAAGAAGTTACAATTTAACAGAAAACTATGACAAAATGTAAATAATAATAATAATAATCCTAATGGAAAACTTTAATTGGTGGATTTTTTCTGTTCAGTTCTGCCATACATAATTTTGTATAGACTTTCCATTTTTTTCATTCATTCATTCAACCTTTATTAAGTCAGGTAAATCTCATTGAGCCTCGTGGGTTCATTTACAAAAGCGACCTGCTACAAACTAAAGAATGATGAACAGCAATGGTATTTTCTCCAAGTTGTGTGGATTGAGTATAAAAAGTGCCTTAAGACAGGTTTTCTGATGACAGCATCCTTTCCCTCTTGGGCTTCTCTATTTCCTCCAACTCTTCCTTTCCAGAAGTGTTATTCCTCGTCTGTCACGGATGAGTTGCGATGTCAACAGCCCGTGGATTTCCTGCCAGCGGCTCTGTGTTTTGCGTCTGGCAACAGGGCGGCCCTGTTGGTTTACACTGAGGGGTCACATCTGTTGTGTTTTTGATTGTTATCCCAAGCCTGTGGGCTTGTGTCCCTCCCTATCTGGCCTCAAGTCCCAGAAGTAAACAGCCTCCAGAGTAAATGCGAGAAGTTTATTAAGGGAGTAATTACATTTATTGGCAGTCCTCTCATTACAACAGGTTTGTTTTTACAAAAGCGAACTTTCCAGAGGTTGTAGAAATGGTGTTGTGTGACGTGAATCTTCATGCGTTGCCGTCAAATCGTCTCACGACTCGTTTTATGTGCAAACTCTGTTTTCCCTCTTTTCTGTAAAGATACAGTTTGTGTTATTCCTTCCTGCTCTACAAAATCACTTCGTAAATCAGAGAAGCAACATTTGTCTCCATATGGACGTGTTTTGCGTCAATGGACAAGCCTACATCTGTGCAAAAGTACAACAAACCTGTTGGACTTTTACGCAAATGCAGTCCACAAAAAAAATCTTTACACACATGTTTCTTGGGAAAAGAACAATTTTGTGGGTTCGGCTTGTTGAATAAAAGCATTTTTGAGCGTCAAGTGATGACAGAATAAGGATGAGACCACCAAGGCATTGTTGTTTTGGTTCGTTTCCGCTCCGCCTGCTTTTCAGCTCGTCTGTGTAATTTGAAAAGTTTGACGTTGGTCTCCGCAGTAAAATCTGTAACTTCAAATTAAAATTGAAGTTTTGCCTTTTTGTCTAAATTTCCAACGCATCATAAAGACGTTTGACATTTCTTCACATCGTAATATATTTTTATTTTTTATTTTTTTTACATGAGGATTTTTGAAGATACAATTATGACTGAGATCATCATGATTTTTCTTTCATCATGTATGAATAGCTCCTGTTAACTTGTGTCCTAAATAATAAAATCTATAATTATTTTAATTCAGTGGCTCAGTTGGTAGAGGTGTTGCCTCTCAGCGAGAAGGTCGCCGGATCGAATCCCAGCTCAGGACCTTTCTAGGTGGAGTTTGCATGTTCTCTCCGTGCATGTGTGGGTTTCCTCCCACAGACCAGAAACATGCATGTTAGGCTGATAAGTAACTCTAAATTGTCTCTAGGTGTGAGTGAGAGAGTGAATGGTTGTTTGTCTCTGTGTCCCTGTGATGGACTGGAGACCTGTCCAGAGTGCCCCCCGCCCCTTGCACAGTGACCCACATGACGCCCAAAAAGGAAGAAGTGGGTAAAATATAATGGATGGATGGAATTAATTTAATTTTTATAGTGTCATCCTGCTCCACTGAGGCTCTCATTTTATTTGACCAAACCATTTTTCTCCATGAAATGGTTAAACCTGAACAGCACAAATTATGTAAAGGTATAATGTGTCAAGCTAGATATAACTGCATCATTACTTTGGAGTAGATCAATGAAAGGATAATAGACGGGGCTCAAACATGGTTTGTGGCCATCTTAAAAATTATGTCTTAATTTATTAGTGGTCCAAGCAAACACTATTTTTTAAATCTTTACATTTCCATCAGTTTTGCGTTACACAGAGTCAGAGTCACAGAGATTTATTAGTCATACACACCACATGTGGTACATGTGGTGGAACGAGATACACAGGGTCCCAGTTACATCCAACGATAGAATGTAAAAGAAAAACAGTAATAAGGTATAAGATATGAACTAAGAAAAACATCAACTAAAGCACTAATAGCGTAAAAACGTTATGTTGAACAGCAGCACGAACATGAGTCTGTGAGCATGCATGAACACAGCAACATGAAACAGTTCAGCAGCAACATGTGATTTTCTTTCACAGTGATTATTCTGGTTAGAGATTCATGAGTCTAACAGCCACAGGGTAAAAGCTGTTCCTCAGTCTAGTGGTTCTACATTTAATGCTCCTCAAACTCCTTCCTGAGGGGAACAGGGCAAAAAGTGTGTGCGTTGGGTGAGTGGGGTCCTTCATGGTCCTCCAGCCTGATCAAGAAATATCATCAGAGACTCTACATCCTCAGGTGGCTGAGACGAGCTGGTCTGAGCAGCCGAGTCCTCACCTCCTTCTACAGGTGTGCAGTGGAGAACATCCTGTGCTCCAGCATCAACGTGTGGCATGGAAGCTGTACAGCTGCAGAAAGAAAAGCTCTGCAGAGAGTGGTGAAGGCTGCACAGAAGTCTGTTTGAGTCAGTTTCCCCACCATCACAGACATCTATACCTCCAGATGCAGGAAGATAGCCACCTGCATCATGAAGGACCCTCTCACCCACACACACTTTATGCCCTGATCACCTCAGGAAGGAGGTTAAGGAGCTTAAAGGCTGCAGTATAGCTCTGCGTTGGGCCGAACGCCGCTCGACGCGCGCTTGCTGTGCGCAAACAGTTCACAGTATAGCTCAGTGTGAGGCTCCAACATTTTCGCTCCAATTTCTTGACGTCATTTGAGCAACAGCAGGGCGGAGCATTTACCTACGGGACAAATTGAGGTTGCTGATTGGTCATTTGCTGACACGCCTACTGAATTGATTGACAGGTCGGGTGGGGGAAAAAAAGACATGGGCTGCGCAGCGGTGTTCAGTGTTTATATGTTAATAAAAAGTTCTAAAAAACAAAATTAAAACGGGGAGCGCTGGTCCTGCACACCAGAACACCATGAAATCTGCAGAGCCTCGTGCAGCCACGTTGGACATGAGTTTAATTCGCTCGTGACAAATTCATTAATTTCCTCATCATTTCAGTCATGGAGTCAACGGAGGAGGAAGCGATCACTTGACTTTTGGCAAAAAAACAAAAGAAAAGTCCAGATCAGGGATGAAGAAGGGGAATTTAATACATTTGTGTCACATACAAAACAGTCCGGCGCCGGGCAGTTTATTGTGAGACAACGCGCTTGCGCTCGCAGTCGTAAAATTCAAGCTTGGCGCGTTCACGCCCGCGTTCAAAGGCTTGTGCCGCGGCGTTCGCACGGCGTCGAGCGGCGTTCGGCCCAACGCAGAGCTATACTGGGGCCTTTAAGTGTAGAACCACTAGACTGAGGAACAGCTTCTACCCTGAGGCTGTTAGACTCATGAATCTCTGTTAAAAAGCTGTTTACTTAAAATATGGATATTAAAAAAGTTAAATTCAGAATATACTTGATTATGGTTTCATTTGTAACTAAGGGTCAGCAGCAACTGAGCTTTCCAGTCTTTTTCAAACCGCTGATTTAAAATCCAGGTGAAGGAAAACTCTAAGTCAGTCATTTTAAACAGATGGCTTCAGAAGAAGATAAAGCCTTTCTCGTATTTCCCAAACAGCCTACGATCCAAATATCCTCCACCTGTCCTGTAACTGTACAACAAGACGCCTGTTGGAACTCTGTTACTTTGTGACTCATCTGCTGCTCATTATTGTACTCTCTTTGTTGTAATTGCTGCAGTCTGGTAGCGTTTGTGTTGCATGTTCCTTTCATGTTGTGTGTGTGTGTGTGTGT
>JBBPBX010011273.1:0-13899 GCA_038048925.1 Garcialebias charrua | reverse complement strand
TTTTAAATTGTTTTAGATCCAAAACACTAAAAGCCTCATAAACCCTAAGCTTATATATTTTATTTAAAATTATTTGATTTATTTGATTTGTTGGGTGTATGCTTGTTGTTTTCGTTTTTGGAAAGTTTATTTTAGTCTGTTCTCAGCAACAAAAGCATAATATGAGTAAGTGTCCTTTTAAAAGAGGGTCGATTAGCCTTTTGGACCATGGACGGCCCAAAAGGTTGATCGAAGTTCTGAAGAATCATCCAGCTGTCAGTCGCTACAACAGATTCATAAGGTTTGATCAACTCGTATGTAGATGATACCATGTAATATTCATTTTAAAATGTCCAATTTCCCTCTTTATTATTTTATCAACTGCAATATTTTGCCAAATTTTGTGAATCATAATCCAAAAGTCTCTTTTCCAGTAGAAATCAGTAAAGGTTTTGTACCAAGAAGTGAAAATATAAAGATTTTAGCTAAATGTTTGTATTTTGTTTAATATTGCTCATTTTGAGAAGGTTGTTTTGCTGTTAAACCTAAACATTATATAAAAAAATGGATTACCAACTAATTTTCAGAAAGTCTGCATTAATCTCTTAAGCCTGCTGGTGAAAATGATACCATTCTTAAACTGCAATTGCGGGCCGCACAAAATCCCTCCAAGGGCCACAAATGGCCCTCGGTCCACACTTTGGACACCTGTGATGTATGGCCTGTGTTACATCTTGCCTGTTTTCGGTTTCCCACCCTGGTAATCATTGTTTTTTATTTATGCACCCTCAACTATTTTTTTCAGTCATATAATTTTTTTAAATGGAGTTTTTTATTTTGTTTTTTATTTTACTCTTTAACATTTTAATTTGTTAATCTGATTTTGCTTCGTCTGTGTAATAAAATGTGATATCCATTAGTTTATCTCGGGATCTTCAGTCTTAAAATCGATTTAACATATTTATTTCACCTCATAATAACAAAATAACTGAATTCAATCACTAAATTGTCCGATAATTGGACTGCACTGCTTCAAAGCCAGACAAATCTCCAACAGTGAAAATCTTAAAATAGAGCCTTGATTTGGTTAAGCTTATTTAGATTTGATGGTATTTACCTGCTCTGAAAAAACAGATTATTATTGTTACCATAAGTTGGTTGTCTGTTGGGTGTTTGGGCTCACCTCACTGACCAGCTTGTGTTCAGGATCCAACCTAATTGGATTTATGTGCGGGAATGTTTTCCAAAAGCCACACTTGTGAAATACCTCCACATCTGCTGCCCATTAGCAGTGGACATAACACACGGCAGAGAGAGAAAAGCCCCCCAACGCCTTGATTCATTGGACTGCAGCTCTGCTTTTATTGCCCCAAAGGAAGAAAAAAAAAGTCTCGCAGCAGCATTTCAGCTCAGTGACTGCTGCCTTTCTGTCCTCTTCCTTCCTTGCTATCAGGTTGATTTGTTTGATTCTTTGATCGTTTAAATCCACATTTCGCATGTTATCTCTTCATCCAGCCTCACTCCCTTTATGCTAAAAACTTTCCACAGCTGTCCTCATTTCTCTCCAGGTACAGCCAGAGTGTCTATGGAGGTTTGCTCACTCTCTTTCATCTACTGTATTTCCTTTTGGTCGAGGGTCTTCTTCTGTTGAATCCTTCCTCCTGATTCTTCCAACAGGTCTTTTAGTTTCCAGCTGCTAACTCGGCTCAACTTTCCTGCCCTTTGTGTTCTACTCTGTGATCGGACAGTCATCGATCTTTGTCACCATGACTTCCATCGCTGAACCTTTTCCCTTGTCACTCCCGAAGGCAAGGCCGTCCTCCTGTTTCGTCCCTCAGTAGGCACGAGGAGAAACTTGCAAGGGGGTCTGACAACCCCTTGACCTCTCATCTGTCATCCGCGAGGGGAAAAGCACCCTTCTAATTAGGGGGAAAGCGTTGAGGGGTTGGGGGGGAAGTTGTTGTTCTTGTGTTGGAAGGGTCAGGGGTGAAAAGGGGGCGATCACATTGGTGATTAGCCCTCTTCATGTGCAGGAATGGAGGGAAGCAAGGACACTGCGGGTGTTGTTTTTATTATTATTTCTTGGCCAGCTGGGGTGTAAAGTTATTAAAAGGAAAATTTAGCATTTGGAATAATGGAACCTGCTAGGTGCATAAAGTTTCCTGTCACAATCAGGATAAAAAACTGCTTTTCAAACTATTTTGCGTGCATATATAATAAAACAAAAACAGTTAATTAAAGAAGAAGAAATACGGCAAAATGTTACGCTTTTATAGTTTGGAAAAAATGTGATTTTAGCCCTTTGAACTCAGCAAAAGTGTTCATAATGTCAGTAATCAAACTCACAGCAGCACATTAGTTTAAAAATCACGTGTTGGCAGAGAGCTATAAGGAACAAGTCAGAAAACGAGTCAAACGAAGTTGCGTTTTGTGAACGCTGACAGGTTTTGGACGCAGGAGGAGACGCTCTCTTTTTCTCCCTCAGTCCACCTGATGATGAATGCAACGTGTCTCCTTGGGTGTCCCTTCTGCACCTCCTCACTTCCCATGTCCACACCTCTCAACATGGCTCGCAAGCCATGAAATAGATGTGTGGGAGACTTTCCAGGCTCAAGTGAGTTTAAAAACTGCACCTCGTACGAAAAACAATTCCACGTTCAGTTGAGTACAACTGAATACAGCTCTGTGTAGTATTACTGCAAAGAATACTGATTACAGCAGTAATTAAAATCACTTGATTTTAACTGATGCGCTCAAAAAGCTTTGACATGCAGTAAAAGTACAGTATTTTTTGGACTATAAGGCACACTTAAAATCCTTTAATTTTCTCAAAAATCAACAGTGAACCTTATAATCCGGTGCGCCTTATGTATTAATTCTGGTTGTGCTTACTCGAGCATAACCCAAACCTGGAGCCCGGCCCAGATTAGGGCCGGGCCATAACAATGTGCGGGCCAGGCCAGTGTCAGGCTTTTGATTGCGTCAGCGGACACGCACAGCTGACGATCCAATATGGCTTGCCATGCAACACCAACCGCATGCGGCCATTTGACTGTATGCTGACCGGCCTTGGAAGAGGTTTTTAAAATGTTCAATTAAAGTATAGAAATGCATTCAAACAAATGAGACAGCTTTGTTCTTTCCTTTAGAAATTGTAATTTTTTGTAAATTTTGTAAATTTTTATACTCTTATACCATTATGCAAAAACTCAGGACAGTGTCACAGTTTTACTATTTTATGCTTGTGTCTATTATTATATGTTTCAGTGTTTCAATGTACTGTAGTTACCGTACTGTTGCACCGGGGGACTGAGAGAAACGAAATTTCAATTCTGTGTATGTCCTGTACATATTGCAGTTCTGACAATAAAGTTGACTTTGACTTTTGACTTTTGACTTTAGAAGGTGGTGGTGTCATTTAAAAAAGATTCAGCTGCACTCAGCGGACGCGCACGGCCGATGACCCAAACAGGTAAGATCCCAAAATATCTGACATGTCAGAGCAGGGTCTGTGTCTGAATAATGCAGAATGCAGGCAGAAGCAGGGACTTACCGTACCTTTCGCCGTATAAGTCACAATCACAACAATATAACGGGTTGACAATCACAAAGCCTATTTTTGTATTACAGAAAAGAGCTGTAAGAATTATCACTAGAAAACATTACCGTCATCCATCTAGAACATTATTTTATCAACTGAAGTTATTGAAGTTCCATGATTTGCACTACGACAGTTTGCACTACTTCTCATATTTGCACTAATGTTTGTATTACATCACTGCCTATAGTCATACTACTGTTTACATTCTCTGTTTACATACTACTGGTTACATTCAATGTTTACATTTATTAATACTGTTTACATTTATTACTACTGCTTACATTTATTACTACTGTTTACATTTACACTACTTTTATATCTACACTACTGCTGATACATATACAGTATTCTCTGACCAGCCTTATTTAAGGATGCCCAATGTGCCTTACTGCATATGCCACTTTTGCCTCTATAACAACATCAACTACTACCTCATACATATACTGTGTACATTAACTCATATGCTGCTTTGCCACTTTGCAAATGTCAATGCTAGAACCTTTAGTTTATTTTATAGTTATACTTTTTATACTTTTTCTATACTAGTATGCAAAAACTCAGGACAGTATTATGTTCATTAAATGTTTAGTGTTTTAGTTTTAGTTTTAGAGTTGGTGTAAATTTTCATACTCTTGTACCACTATGCAAAAACTCAGGACAGTGTTACAGCTTTACTATTTTATGCTTATGTCTATTATTATATGTTTCAGTGTTTCAATGTTTAAATAGTTACTGTTGCACCGAGGGACTGAGAGAAACGCAATTTCAATTCTGTGTATGTCCTGTACATATTGCAGTTCTGACAATAAAGTTGACTTTGACTTTGACTTTTGACTTGACTTTGATTTAGTAAATGGTAAATGGAGCTTATTTATATAGCGCTTTCCAGCCCCCTATGAGGGGCCCCAAAGCGCTAGTAGATTATAATATTTTATCAGTTATGTATAGGGCTCAGAATAATGCATTACCTTTAAATATCCAAATGCATTTTGTTAAAAGACAAAGTTGTTATAATCTTAAGGGGACAGAGATGTTTGTAAAACCACAATTCAGAACTAGTTTGAAGGGACGTTCTACCTCAATCCAGGGAATTAGATTATGGAATGGCTTGGAGAATGTAGTTAAAAATGCCAAGTCAATGTTTACATTTAAGAAAATGATCAAAATGAATTTGTTAAAAAAATATATATGAAATGACGTAATGTGTATTGTATTAGTTAGAAAATTAGAAAGAGTTAGTCATTTTGTACTGTTGGTGGAAGATTATTATTGTTTAATCTGATTGTTTGAAAAAAGGGGCAGATATAATAAGATTTATTCTTCTTTCTGCTACCTTTCATTTTTTTATATTTTGTACGTTATCATTTATGGGATTGTCTTGCATTGTGTTTCTTTTGTAAAAAAAATGAACAAATTTAATAAACATAAACATGAACATAAGTCGCTTCGCCGTATAGGTTGCTTTGTCCAATTATTGGCAATAATTTGGAAAAATCCATAAATACGTTGCTTCGCCCTATAAGTCGCATCTATTATGCGTCACCGCTACGCGACGCGTCAGCGCCTCATTTGCCCTGCTGAAAATGGCGGCCACAGAAGCGAGCGAGCACGGAAGGACTTTACAAGATTAACACGGTAAAAACAATTATTTGTTTGCTAAAAATTATAGCTGACATTATAGCACAAGGGTTCCTGAGCTTAACCGTTCCTTAATCAATTCACGAAATGGTCAAATCTGCTGGATTTAAATTGTTTCGGTTTGACGTCTTCCAAACGGTCGCGTGCGCTACGAAAATAAATTATAAATAAATCGAATTTTATCTCAAATGTTTCATACAGGGCAACAGTTTGTAAATTAAAGCCATATAATTACACTCTGTGAGCAGAAAAAATATCTACCGAGTGGTTTATGAGCTATTTATAACATTATAAAGAAATAAAACGAAAGCTAACACGAGACGATTCCGTCTAAAACAACGAATAAAAAATCGAATTTTATCTCAAATGTTTCATACAGGGCAACAGTTTGTAAATTAAAGCCATATAATTACACTCTGTAAGCAGAAAAAATATCCGCCGAGTGGTTTATGAGCTATTTATCTAAATAGTAGGTATCTGTTTACGGTAGCTAACCGCTAACAACAAAGCTAAAAGAACGATTTTTTTTTATCTCAAACATCTCATAAAGCTAGTCACTTGTAAATGTCCATACAGTGATTACATTCTGTAAGTTTGAGAAAAATCTGTCCTGTGGTTCTTGACCGAGTTGCTCCCGGTAGGTCTGGATGGCGCCTTGCAAGGCAGGCTACCACTACCGGTGTATGAATGGGTGGATGGCTGGTATTGTAAAGCGCTTTGGGGCTCCTCACAGGGGGCTAGAAAGCGCTATATAAATAAGCTCCATTTACCATTTACCATTTATCTTGCTAACAAACAGCTAACAAACAGAGCAAAAAGTAGTTACCTCCAGAGCAGGAGGTCGGGCAGCGACAGTCAGTCCGAGCAGAGGAGGCTTTTTTCGGACACATGAGCTGGAAACGGTCGGTGGACTCTCTGGAAGTGTCACCTAGCGGGCAAAAGTGGTACTGCACCATTTTTTGCAAACATGAAAAACGGTCACATCTGAGCCAAAAATTGGTCTAAAAATATGGGAAAAAATCCATAAATATGTTGCTTCGCCGTATAAGTCGCAGGACATGCAAATTAGTAAAAAGAAACAGTGACTTATACGCCGAAAAGTACGTAATGTGCTTTGACGGCCATGAAAGGACAAACACCCCTCAGCTCTGATCTTCTGCCCCGTTTTATTCAGCCGCGTGCGTCCGCCGACCGTTAATAACTGTAAGCAGTCAAAGCTTAATTTAAAATGTCGGGGGTGGGGGGTTCAGGTTCGGACCTGTAATTACTGTTAATTTATCGGGTCGGGTTGGATATTTTGGGCCCGAATATAACTCTAGTGCTTACTGACCTCAAACCAATTTTATGTGGTACACGGTGCTCAAAAACCTGTCAATGTTTTAGTTTTGCTTAATGCGCCTTATAATCTTGTGCGCCTTACAGACAGAAAAATACGGTAGACATCAACAAAGGAAAAGGGTTGACGGAGATGAATAAAACTGTAATCCTTGATTTAAAAACTGACCACAGTACAGTACTTCCACAGTTGCATGTTGGCTGTAAAACTTTAAGTGATATTAGAAAATAGTTAACTAGGTAAAAAACTAATAGATCCATCCATCCATAAATATATCCATCATCTGTGTATCCATGGTCAGGTCAGTGAAGAGGAGTTGCCAGAGAGACAGGGTCTTCTTCCAGAGGGAGGTGTCCAACACCTCCATCTATGTCAGTTTACCAACTGTAATGACTGTTCTGAGAAGCTTCAAAGACCAGGAGGGTTTGACGTTCCAACAATCAAAACAATATTGCTAAAATTACTCGTTTCTAACTACTGTATTGTATAAGTAACTAAATACAGTATATCACCTCGTGCAAATCTAACAAAAAAAAAAAAGATAAACTGAACCGTCCCCTGCAGAACATCTGAAACTACTCTATAAAATTTGTAAAAGGCCGGACCTCCTGTTGAGACGTTTGACTCCGTATCAAAAACACACAAAGTAGAGGGGAAAATGTGAGTCTCAGAACAAAGGTGTCCTACTGTTTGTTGGATTGAGTTCCCGTGGGTCCCATACTGTTGTGCACAAAAGTTCATTAGACTGAAGATAGAATTACATCTGTTATTTCCCATTCAAAAAGCCACTTTAATTAGAATTTTCATTTTTTATTTTTTTTATGATGACATTCACACCATGTTGATATACTGTTCTCCTCTCTAAGCGTATGTGCGTGTTCATGGCACTTGCCTAAAGCTGGGAAAGCTAAAGTAATACAGGTCTGTTGTGTAGCAACTGCCAAACTGGGCGTGTGTCCTTCAAATTCTTAACTGATAAGGTCCAGGCTTTATTTCTGAATCTGGAAAAACTTATTGATGCTGTAAACATCCATATAGAAGCTGTCAATCATTGCTGGAGGGACCTTTTACTACTGTCTTTGCATTGCATGATTTTTTTTTCTTTGCCAAAGTGTCAGAGCCAGAGTTTTCCAGCAGTCAGAATGCTTTAGTAACAAATCTTACTTTAATATTTTCACGTCACTTTTTTTTTTTTTTTTTTGCATAAGTCTTTTTGAAAGGTGTCAAATTAAAATAGTCTTCCAAGCAGAATCCTGGTCCTTAAGGACCACTATCCTGCATGTTTTATGCTTCCCTCCTCCAATACACCTGATTCATTGAGTGAATCATCTCTCCGTGTTCTGCAGAAGCCTGTTAATCCCCAATTGATTCAAATCAGGTGTGTTGGATGACATAAAGCTCTAAAACACACAGGATAGTGGCACTCAAGGACCATGATTGGACACCTCTGGACAATGATTAGCTCATACTGAGAAATGTTTTTGTGAGTTATAGCCATTTTGATCAAGCCTTTTCAGTTCCATAATGCACAATCTTGCAATGTGTTACAACAGAGTACATGATGAGGATGACGTTCAGCTACCATACCAGATTTAGCTCAACAGTCAATGCAAAGATATTTATCCCACAATCTCCCAGATCCTGCTTAAACATTTGAGCTCTTGAGTTTGAGTGTGATTATTAGAGTTCAGCCAAAAACCATCTGATAATTAATTGAATAAAAAGCACGTTTGTGTGTCTGTTATAATTATGAAATATTAAGCCAGTATTTTAATACGACAACACCTCAGGCTCATACAACACTGGCCTACCAAACGTGACATGCTCTAATTACCAATGCTGAAGAAGAGTGACTGACATTTTGGAATCCACTACAATGGGCCTGGAATAAATAAAATAAACCAGAAAAGTCACTATTCTCATTGCTTTGCTCCATTTTTAAGAAAAAGCTCCCCCCCGTTCCATCACGTAGTCCCTAGAGGCATAATCGGCTGTCAAACCCAACTTATTTACCAAAGACTTGTAACACACATGGGACAGGATGAGACGTAATCCAAAAGGTACCAAACTACAAAAACGTTTGTTCCGAGCGTCTGGATTTCTTCTTTGCGCTGACACTGATTGACGTTGCGAGTGTGAGGCGTGTATAGTGCACTTATACATGCCTGTGGCCAGTAAGAACCCCAGCTTGCAGCACACACACACACACACACATCCACACACCCATACACCTGCTTGTCCACTTCTGTGCACACATGCATGCAAACTAAAGAAAGGGTGGGGGTGGGGACCATAAATGACCTGCACGCGTCTTAATGAGGGAGGGCCGGGTGTCTGGCATTTACCTCAAACCATTTCTTCCCCCTGCTGCTCTCTCTCTGGAGGGCTTTAAGTCCACCACCCGTTAACGGCTGAAGTGTGGATTTCCTGTCAAATAGGGGTTAGAGCCCAACAAAGCCCCACACTCGAATACTTTTAAACAGGATCATTTACAGCTGCTCCATTTAAATACACACACTTCATGTTGTACAATGTCCCAAATGGGATTTACACTGAACCTGTGGTGCTCATTCTTGTCTTTGTGTTCACCTTACTGCACCTTTTATAGTGCTTTTAAACTGTACTATCAGTGCAAAATCCCTTTAATGAAAGTATAATAAAGTTGTGATATATTAGACTTTGTCATATCACATCTTGATAATGTAACCTTTAAGACAAATACAATAGATTTGAGCTTTTTAGGAGGCTGATTTCAAATGCTCCATTGGACTCCATTGGCACCAGTTTTTCCTCCCATATCTGGGTTTCCTTTGAGGATTGTTTGATGAGCAGGACCAGTACTCCCTCACTCCCTGACAGATAGTTTTCCTCTCTGACGTGAGAAGAGCTCTTTAAAGAGCAGATTCTGGCACAGTTGTTAGCATTTTCACACTGCCTCTCTGTGATTTAGTCTCTTGTTTGTCACTTTAGTGGGCACATCAATCAGGCATGAGGCACAGAACAAGTTTTCACAGCACGAAACAAAGAGCTCAGACGTGTTGCACACACATTACCGCTCACTGCTGAAAGGCAAAGGTGGACAATAATGGTTGTTGACCATGTCGCTGTGTGTTTTTGTGTCCGTTATCAAAATATCACATGAACCAGTGGATAGGTTTTCAGTGAAAGTTTCAAGAATTCAGTTGATTAGCTATTGGAGTCAGTCAATCCAATTTAATATGAACACCACAGCCAACTGACCTTTAAAGAACCCGTGGCATCAAATTTATGTAACAAATATGAACATACTTTTGGAAAAATTATTTTAAAATGTATTATGTATGTGTGTAATTTGCTGCTGAGATTGCCGAGATATTTGCATGTACAATAACAGGAAGTGATGACAAAGGGGAATGTATGTAAACAGACCACAGAGAAAAAATTGATGTTTTTTTAGATTATTTTGAGTCACTATCAGAAAGAAACGAAGAAGAGTCAGTCATTCTGAGTTCAAATGTTTCAATAAACAAAGACATGGAGGTTCCCCTTGTTAAAAAGCTCCCCTTTGTTACTTCCTGTTTCACCTGGTCTGTGCCAAGTTCAAAAGAAAACGTATCAGTTTTGTGACAAAATGGGTATAATTGTGTGTGATATGCCACATTTCTCAAAATTTTCTCTACACCTGCCTTTATTAGATGTGCATGTGATAAAAACATTTAAAAACACACAAATCGGCTGTAATTTAGGTAGTTTTACAGCTATTTTGTTCAAATTTGATTTGATTATAGCTGATTTGTTCACAACCAAAACTGTGTTGTTGGCGGGGGTTGGGCCGAATCTTGGATGTCTGCTACTCTCCACCCCAGAATGAATGGGCCTACCTCCTGGGTTTGGATGTGGGCTGCCCCATGTAGGGGGCAGGTACATGTCTTGGACCTAGGGGGTATAGAGGGTGCATCAGGATTATGAATGGAACGTGTCGTTATTGTTTGTCTTTGTGTGAGTGAGGATGAGGGTGGGTCTGAGTGAGTGTGTCTGTGTATGAATGTCTAATTGTCAGGCTGGGATTTGGACTGCCCCCTCTCTGTTACATCTGAGGCTACTTGGTGTCGCGCTCCTACCACGTGGCCCCCGGGTGGGTGTCCTTTTGCCTGCGGGCGTGCTGGGGGCCCTTGTTGTCGCTTTCAGGGGTTGGGCGCTTGGGCGTGTGTCGGCTCGGCCTGGTGGCTGCCTGGTGGGGCTCGGGTCCTCTGGTCCTATCGGGTCTGGGCCTGAGGGGTGGGTGTCCCCGGTGCCCGGGCCTGGGGCTACGTCAGTGCAGCGGGCTCTTGCAGCGGGCTCCGGCGGGGGCCTGTGGGTTTGTCGCTGTTGGCCTCCCGGGGGTCATTGTGTGTAGTCGCTGGTGGAGCTCGTCCGGTTCTCCCCCTTGGTCAGATCTGGGGAGAAGGTGAGTGGCTCGTCCTGTTCGGGTGGCCCTGGGGACTCTGGGCTCGGGGTCCTTCTTGGGGTCTTGCAGGGGCGGATCTACTGGGGTGGCATGGGGTGGCAGTTGCCACCCCAACAGAAAGCCTTGCCACCCTGTTTGCCACCCCAGCTGGACATTACGAACGCGAACATCTTTTTTCCGATAACATTGAATGCAGCACAATGTAGTCATATGGTCCACACTCCTTACCAGTTGGTGGCTGTAATGCTCACCTAACTTTCTTGCCAACTGCCAATAAATTTAAAGAAGAAGAAGCACAATGTACAACTGACTCAAGACGTCAAGTTCTGACTGAGTGGCGGGAAGTGAGAAATGAAATGAAAAGAAGACTGAACACACCAGTATTTCTGCTGCCTGTACTTTGGCTGTTTCATGTCTCTCCCTTTACATTGCATCATTTTATTTATATATACAGGTAGTCCCCGACTTACGAACGAGTTCTGTACCTACGGGCTGTTCGTAAGTCGAAAATTCGTAAGTAGGATCACATACAATTTTTTTAAAATAAATAAATAGATGTACAGTACTGTACAGTTACCAAGCACTTAGCCTATCATAACACAGTTTTTAAAGATGAAGGAGTGAGTTGAATTGTCTCCCTTTCACATAAAGGGAGCTAGCTCCCTTTATGTGAATGGAGCCTGCTAGGGAGGAGGGAGACAATTCAACTCACTCCTTAACTGTGTTAGGATAGGCTAAGTGCTTGGTAACTGTACAGTACTGTACATTTATTTATTTATTATTTAAAAAAGTTTATTTTGGGCTTTGATCGCCCCTTCGTCTGATTCGGGCCTTGGGGGGGCGGATCTCTGATGCTTCACGGTCGCTACTGAATGTTCTATTGGAGGAAACTTTTTCACTTATGCATGCTCACAACCACACACAAATGGATGCAGGGATGTATATGTAGATATCATATGCAGATATGTAGATGGATATGTGATATGAATGTATATGTATATATATTTGTAGGTATGGGTATGTTTATTTATGGAAATCTACTGCAAGGTCATGAATATTATTAGTCTTTATGCATGTGTATTTTGTTGCTGTGTTTTGTCATGTGCTTTGCAGGATTGCGGACGGAGGTTGGGTGTGTTTGCCTTGTGCTCTTTTTGTGGATAATTGTTGTGTTTTGTTGTCTTACTTTCTATCTTTCCTTTCTCTCTTAAAAAAAATTCATATCGGTGTGAGAGGATGGCTGTGAGGTGAGAAGGGAGGCCATCTATAAAAAATAAAATAAAATAAAAATAAGTGAAAATTTCAAGAAATCAGTTGGTTAGCTATTGGAGTCAGTCAAACCAATTTAATATGAACACCACAGCCAACTGACCTTTAAAGAACCCGTGGCATCAAATTTATGTAACAAATATGAACATACTTTCGGAAAAATTATTTAAAAATGTATTATGTATTTGTGTAATTTGCTGCTGAGATTGCTGATATATTTGCATGCACAATAACAGGAAGTGATGACAAAGGGGAATGTATGTAAACAGACCATAGAGAAAAATCTGATGTTTCTTTAGATTATTTTGAGTCGCTATCAGAAAGAAACGAAGAAGAGTCAGAGTTCAAATGAAACAAAGACATGGAGGTTCATTTAAAAACACATAAATCGGCTGTAATTTAGGTAGTTTTACAGCTATTTTGTTCAAATTTGATTTGATTATAGCTGATTTGTTCACAACCAAAACTGTGTTGTTAAGGTTATTTTTCAAGTTTGATCAATACTGTAAATGTCATTTTCAACATAAAATAAATAATCTGTAACTCTGACATGAGATAGGGGGTGATTAGCATTCAAGATTTTTATTCTTAAAATCAGATTTAGTCTATTGACTTGTCCATCTCTTACTATAATATACTGTATACTTAAACTATTATTTTCACTTATAGCTTAAAAAAATGTACCTTACTTGAGTATTTGAGCACTAGCAGTTCTTGACATTCTTCTGCAGGTTCACTTGAGGCCAACTGTTCCTAATTACTTTTATTAGGTCAACTAGTCCTTTTTCAACTACTTTTTCAATTAGTACTTTTATTAGTTTGTTAGTTTTATTAGTTTTCAGGTCTCTCTTGTAAATGAGTCCCCGGGGTTCAGTGGGATCAATCTGTATAAATAAAGGTTGAACTAGATGTGACTTGGATAGACACACACCTGCCTGCATTTAGTTCTCTTGTTTGATTGTTGGAGCCAAAACCAATCCACAAAGTAGAGAAAAGCTGTGTCAAGGCACAAATCTGGACCAGGATACATTCTGCAGCATTTGAAGAATCCAATAACACAGTAGTCTCAATCATTCTTGCAGAATGTAATTTTGAACAGTCTTCTGAGATCTGACTGTCAAGCCAAAAGGAGAAATCAAAGATTATTTAGCGAGAAAAAAAAATTGCTGTTTGATTCAGAGTTTCTTTAAATAGACAGGTAAAAACCTGAGAAAAGCATAACTCTTGCAGCATTCCACCTTTTATGGATGGCCAGACAGAAGGTATTCCTCACCCAAAACAATGTTACAGTCGGCCAGGAATTTGTGGAAATGTGTCCAAAAATCACAAGGAACATAATCCATTGACAATTCTGATTAGATGAAGGCTGAACTATCACACTGCAAATCCCAGCATTGTTCACTGAGGAAACCTGGCACCTATCACATTCACATTACCCTTAATGTCAGCATGATGGCAACATCAAGTCAAGAAAAACAATCTAAAATAGAAAGTACTGTATAGCACAATTCTGAAAGATATACATTTTTCTCAGAGTGTTCAAGATCTCCAGCTGGGGAGAAGATTTACATCTTAAGACAATGGTCTGAAGAATATTCATTTTATGTTCCGTGCTCAATTTGTCTTGATTTGGGTCTGGAAATTATCTAA